>JBBPQE010000073.1:0-67372 GCA_038092335.1 Boletus vinaceobasis
GTTTGTTGCGGCTTTTAGACCTTGCCAAGGCAAGCTGCCACGGAGGAAGTACATGAAGACATGGCCAAGAGACTCCAGGTCATCCCTTCGCGATTGCTCTGCAAAGTAAGAGCCTCAGCAATGAGGCAGCGATTAACCATTAGCTCCGACGTACCCCGTCCTAAGTGCGCGTTGATGCTCATATATCGCGCAGTGCTGCCAAGATTCTTCCGTTCACGGTAAGGAATGTGCTGTTTCGTCTTAGGGTCATGGTATTGCCTAGCCATACCGAAGTCAACGACATGAACGACTGCAGTAAACCTTGATGAGGGTTTGGGCCTTCCCAAGTCAACAACGAAACCTACCATTCGCAGCCTTGGTTCCGGGACGACCGATAAGGAAGTCGTCGGGTTTGATACCACGGTATATGAGATTCTTCTCGTGGATGGTTTGTACTCTGGAGATCTAAGGGATGACATTACGACATGTCTATTGTTCTGGGCTGGGCTGTGTCGCACCATCTGCCTTGCGGTCATACAGACGGTCTTGATGGAGAATTTGCGTCCACACATGTCGAAAAGGTCTTCCAAGCTGGGACCGAGGAGGTCGATGACCAACATATTGTGTAGACCTTCTTGTCCAAAGTGATAGATCTGAGGTATCCCGGCTAGAAACGATGTTGACTGACGGTGGATGGTGTGAAATAAAGAGACGCACGGCAGCCGGCGAGGATGCGATACGAGCGAGTTTCATCACGCAGTTGGGGCGTTTCGGCCTTGCGAGGTTCCTATGTATGAGAAAGTATGAGAAAGCGGGCCAGGGAATGGAATGTTGCAGACGCACAAACTTGATGGCGACAGGGGTTGAGTTGAGCAGGTTCGTACCTGAGACGGACGGTCAGGACGGATGATGGAGTACAGGACGGGTGGAGTACCGTCGAAGATGACGCCGAAGGAGCCCTCGCCGATTTTCTTGCCAACGCGGTAGTGGGCGCCGACGACGTTGTTGGTGCCGGATGGATGGGAAGCCATTATTGAGGGTATGTACTGGTAGAGGGAGAGGGAGGAAGTTGAACGAAAGGCTCAAGCTCGCACTAGCGAGGCGGACTTGCCTGCACGGTGAAGGATGGAGACCACGCAGCTGGACACTTTCGGTTACAGAAAACATTACTAATGTCCACCAATTGATGTAACAAACAAATAATTTAAATATGGACCAGTTCACGCAGGTACCTTGACGCTTATTCTCATTCGCATCACATCCAAGTGACCTTGTTGTGATGACCAGGCAAACAGTCAAGTCACTGGCGAACGTCTCTGCCAAGAGCAGTGTGCGGCTGCTTTCTCATGTCTCGACTGCGCAGTGCGGGACTCGGTTCATGATGAGTGTACAACCCGCATTAGACCAACTTGTGGCATACCGCATACAAAATACGCCAGGACATTCTCGAAAAAAAAGCGCGCTCAACTCCAAATGAAGCCCTTCCATGAATTAGTGAATATACGTCTGCGCTCTCACCCAGACCACGTCATTCATATGTATGGACAGGCTGGACGCTCTCGCACTATCTACGTGTCTCTCCGGGCGTCGTTGACACTAGAAATACCTTCAGATCCCCAATCATAACTTCCAGATTCACCATGGATCGACGGGTCAGTTGTCGCGTGGCCACCCGCAACGAAGTCAAAGTAATCACAGAACGCATTCAAGCACTATGTATATACTGGGTCGTCAGAAGCAGTGTATCGCATGGGTGTGGTACCTTTGTGAGTACAAACAGGCACATGAGACTCTGATGCATTTTACCGCCATCCAGTGCAGGATAGAAGTGCCATATTTCAACACTCCGATGGACGGGCAAGGTCGAAAGGCGGTTCACGAAATCTCGCAGTACTTTGACCGACGCCGAATGTTCGCTCGAGGCGCCAGACAGTTACTCGTGTGTAACCTGTACGCTCCTATTCTTCGTGCCGTCGGCCTGGACTACCGCCGAGCTTGCCAGCCAGATACGAATATTCTCTATAGTTGCTTGTGCATTTCCTGTTGACTGCACCTCCAACCCATTCTACGTCTTGCAAGTGGCAAAAACGGTTCCTCACGGTCGTTGACATGACTGACAGTGATGATCCCGTGCCGCCCGTAGAATCAACTCCCGTTCGGATCACGGTATGGTATCTCGCTACGCTTTTCCTTGACCGAGAGTGCGACGTTGATCTCATATAGTCCAGGAGACGCATCATGCACGACGCACGACTTGTGATAAGTTCTCCAAACAACGTCGATTTTTGACGAGCTTGCAACGGGCGTTCGCGGGTCGCGTACTGGAGCTCTGGTTGAAAGAGCGAAATTGCAAAAGGGGGGTGTTTGCTTGGGCGGCTGCTCCCTTGCCATCTGTCGGTGTGGAATATGTATACGACGAGCTCGAGTCCCTATCGTCAACAATAAACGAAAGGGCACGTCGTCAGTCGTCCCACCGTATTGAGCACGAGCTGAAACAACATGGCCATGTAGTCTACGGATCTCTCGCGCATGTTGACAAGACCAAGTCGCAGAGCACCAGGGGCCAAAAAGCAGGAAAGGAAGCCTAGAGGTCACGCGCATCTAGTGCTCTCGCCTTTTGGCTTTCCCTCATCTCCGCGTTGGATTTCTCTGCTTCTCCTACCATCAAAGTTGGCCCTCCAGTCGAAATCGACGTCACCACAATCACAGGTAATCCCGTCGACATCGGTCTTATGTTAATTGGGTCCAACCTCGACCTTGATTCTGGCGTGGTCGTCACTACCACCATTGACGTCGATACTCCTCAAGTTGCCATTCAAGCAGAGCGGGTATCTTCTTTTTCGAAATGTAGGGTGAGCACGTCGAATCACGCTCACCACCAGTCATAGTTACTTGATCAGTGCCATCGAGGTTGGGCGAGTGTTCGCGGCGATTCTTGCTAGGTCGGGCAGGTTGAGGACTTCAACGTCTTGACTGGTAATAATAGCATGGCTATGGGCAGAACAGGAACAACTCAACCTTCCCCACGCTTTCGGAACTTTAAAGGTCTAGCACCCTGTTGAACCATCCCATTCAAAACACGACCGAGGGCCCGAAAACAAGCTCAGCGGGCAGGTCCCTTCATGCCGTTCTATACACGATCAACCGGCTATGGCTGACGATATCACGGCGTGTAGGGTCAACAACCAGTCCTCTCCCAAGTCCAGAATGTGCCAGCAGCTCAGCCTCAGGATCATAGACGGGACTTGGAAAGACAACGTGATGCTGAGTGGAGAAGGACGTCCCAAGGCAACCCACAAGTTGTTCCTCCTTCCCCTGTGCTCGTTCGTCATGGGTCGAAGCAACGAGGTGGGAAAGGTTGGGAGTATGGTCCATCCTATGTAAGTATTTGTACAGGCATGTCGGAGTAGTCCCGCACGGTCTCTCACACTGACACATCATGTTAGGCATCTACTCGCGAGGAGCAACAGGAAGGCTCCGGGGAATCCAGTCCACCTGGGGGCGAGACTCACGGCGAAGACGGCGTTAGTGATCCCCCCAGCATATGAGTTCGTCTGTTTCTCTCCGAATGAAATTCTCACGATGGCATAGGTCAAGGTGCCATCAAGCACACCCGGTCCCCAATCAAGTCCACCAGAGGGCGAGATCCACCATGAAGGTGACGATAGCGATCTCCTCAACGTATGAGTTCGTCCTTTTCTCTCCGAATCGAGTTTTCATGATCCCCTAGGTCGAGGTGTCATCGAGCACACCCGCTGGTCCTCAATTCAACTTTGACGAGGTTGGTGGTCACAACATTCTTCTCTTAATTCCGTGTTGACAATGCTACAGCCGCCGTCCCGACATCCTCCACTCATCCTCATGATGGCGAGGCACCACCAGTCGGCTCATCCCACCCCGTACCAGCGACTTACCCTCCAGAGAGGTGTCAAGAGGAAACTCACAGTACTGCCGAGTCATCCAAGAGCCCTCCAATGTTCAAAAGGTTGTTACGGGCCGGGTTCAACAGGAGTAACAAGGGCCCGATTTCGGATAGGCCCAACCGATTTTTTAGCAAGTCGCGTCGGCCTGCTAATAATCGATCTCGTTCCCAATCACTAGCGAGAGAAAATTTTGCCAATAAGGGTCCCTCAACGATGGCTGCAGGTCAACGTGTACGAGTGAGTGCCATTCCTTGATAGACGAACCGATGCGGTGCGTCTGACGAATCATCTCAGCGAGCAGTCGCGAAACCCGCTATAAAACGACAGAAAGGACAGGTTCGTCGTTCCTTGAGCTTGTTCTCGGTCATTCATTACACGTTACAGCCTAAACCGCCTGTCAAGCCTGTTGTTTCCAACCATCCGAACACGAACACCTCGCGCACCACAGGAGGTCCTGCAGATCCAAATGCAGCAGGTCCCGTACGTTTTTCCTGGTGGTGGTAGCCCTCATTACGACGGCTCATTTTCTGTTAGGCCCAACGAGCGGACGACTCATCCCAACTGTCAGGCAGGAGGGTCTATTCAACAGTATGTGTTCTCCTTTTACTCATTGTTTGACTCACAGCGGATCACGTTAGCGCAAATCAAAAGACGTCATCCTTTCGTTCAGGTTCCTCGCATGGATATGTGTTTGCTCGGGTACAGGAGACGGGACGCATTGATCGATGTGGTTCATCGTGATGATGTGGTACATTACATGCAAAACTGGATCGTGAGTATGCCAACATAATCGTGTTGCCTCGCAAAATCAACACGCGTCCTGACGAGCCCGTTCGCACTCACATGCTACGAGGCGCTGTATCGTATATCATGCCTCTGATTCAAGTTGAAGGTCTTTGGAATCGCTTACACACTGTAACTGGCACGTTAGCAGCTATATGCCACAAACACTCCTGGCGCATTACTGTGTCATCATGTACTTGATCTTAGGGAACTCGAGCTCATCACACATATATTCCACGCCAATAAGTGGCCAGGGAGCAGCCACGCAAGCAAACATCCCCCGTTTGCAACCTCGCTCTTTCAACCAGAGCTCGAGCACGCGACTTGTAAACCCCTGGTTGCAAGCTCGTCGAGAACCGGCGCTGTTTGGAAGGGAGATACTGGATGGAGAACTTATCACAAGCCGTGCGTCATGGATGATGCGTCTCCTGGACTATATGATATCAACGTCGTACTCTTGATCAAGGAAAAGCGTAGCAAGATACCCACAAGCTTGATACTACACCGTGATCCGAAGGGGAGTCGATTCGACGAGCGGCACGGAATCATCACTGCCAGTCATGTCAATGACCGTGAGGAACCATTTTTACCGATTGCAGGACGTAGAATGGGTTCGAGGTGCAGTCAACAGGAAATGCACGAGCAACTATAGAGAATATTCGTATCTGGCTGGCAAGCTCGGTGATGGTCCAGGCCGACGTCACGAAGAAGGAAGCGTAGTAGTTACACACGAGTAACTGTCTGGTGGCTCGAGGGAACGTTCGACATCGGTCAAAGTACTACGAGATTTCGTGAACCGCCTTTCGATCTTGCCCGTCCATCGGAGTGTTGAAACATGGCACTTCCACCCTGCGTTAGATGGCGGTAAACCGGCGCCTCAGACAGTTTCATGTGCCTGATCGTACTCAGAAGGGTACCGCGCTCATGCGATATGCTGCTCCTCATGGCCCAGCATATAGTACTTGAATGCGTTTCTCAGTGATTACTTTGACTTCATTGCGGGTGGCCATGTGACAACTGACCGGTCGACCCACGGTGAATCTGGAAGTTGTCATTGGGGGTCTGAAGGCATTGCGAGCTTCAACGACGCTGTCTCCGAGGGCGACCGTTCGAGCCCCGGAGAGACATGTAGAAAGTGCGAGAGCGCCCACCTGTCCATACATATGAGTGACGTGGTCTGAGTGGGAGCGCAGACGTACATTCACTAATTCATGGAAGGGCTTGATTTGGAGCATGGGCACGCCCTTTTCGAGAACATCCTGGCGTATTTTGTATGCGGTATGCCACAAGCTGGTCTAATGCGGGTTGAACCGAGTCCCGCAGTTGAGATATGACGACCATTCGCACACTGCCCTTGGCAGAGACGGGGGTTCGCTGGTGTTGACTGCTTGCCTGGTTGGCTGTAATGCGAGTAAGAATAAGCGCCAAGGACACGAGGCACCTGCGTGAACTGACCCATATTGAGAAAAAAGGAAACGTGTTAATGGATCAACTCTACCTACACGTTACCAGTAAACCGAGACACCTTACTCTCTGACACTTTGACACCGACGATTGTGCACCATTGACATTGGTAAAGATGTCGTTGACAGAGACAGGTGCGTGACGGCTCTGAGGGGTCATTCGCAATGCTCATAGTTCAGTAAGACCATACAACAGTGCTTGACACCGGTTACACCGGTAATGTGTGGGCAATTACATTTCAGCCTGATGGAACGCATGTTTTGGGTGGGAGTAGTGATTGGATTCAACGGTGGCGACTTGCAGACAGCCAAGTGGTCGGGAAGCAAACGGGAATGAACTTGAACGCCATTTCCGTGTCGAGGGATCAGAAATGGGTGGTGTGTGGGCTTTATGGAGGGAGGGTGAGTGTGTGGGATGCAGAGTTCCAAGAAAAGGTCATCGATATGGAGGACACAGGGACTGTATATGCAGTCGACGTCTCCTCAGACTCAGCCAGGGTTGCCGCCGGTGGTAACCACACTGCCAGTGTTTGGAACATAATGACGGGAAAGAGACTCGTTGGCCCAATCCAACATGATAACGATGTCACTGGAATCAGGTTCTCCCCAAACGGCGAGCGCTTTGCCACTGCCTGTGTGGGGGGGTCCATCCGTGTTTTCGACAGCCACGACGGTGATGGACTCTTCACCATCGAAGCTATCGCACTCTCGGAATACTATGTCACTCCGCTGGTGTGGGCAAACGACGACCGAATCTTCGCAGTGTCCAACGACAAGAAAATCAAGTCATTCAATGCCTCCACAGGGTCCCAGCTCGCCGAGTCGCAGATTCTTACTGGCAACGGTGCCAAGTCTATCACTCTCGCTGGAAATGGAAAATTCATCGCTACCTTCATATCGCATTCAGTCTTGTTCCTCGACACATCGACACTGACTCCCATTGGCCGTGCAATCGAGGACAGCGCAGACATACAATCAATTGCTGTCTCCTCAAACAATAGGTATCTTGCAACTGGGCGACGTGACGGAAAAGTCGTTATTCGGGATCTCGGCAGTATCCTTCCTGAGTCGTATGGTCCATTCTATGTAAGTATTTGTGCAGGCATGTCGGAGTAGTCCTGCATCGTCTCTCACACTGACACATCATGTTAGGCACCTACTCGCGAGGAACAACAAGAAGGTCCCAGGGAATCTAGTCCACCTGGGGGCGAGACTCACGGTGAAGGCGGCGCTAGTGATCCCCCCAGCGTATGAGTTCGTCTGTTTCTCTCCGAATGAAGTTCTCACGATAGCATAGGTCGAGGTGCCATCAAGCACACCCGGTCCATCCGGGGGCGAAACCCACGATGAAGACGGCCATAGTGATCTCAACGTATGAGTTCGTCCTTTTCTCTCCGAATCGAGTTCTCATGATGGCACAGGTCGAGGTGCCATCGAGCACTCCCGGTCCTGAATTCAACTTCGACGAGGTTGGTGATCACTGCATGCTTCTCTTAATTCCATGCTGACATTGCTGCAGCCGCCGTCCCCGACATCCTCCACTCATTCTCATGATAGTGAGGCACCACCGGTCGGCTCGTCCCACCCCGTACCAGCGACTTACCCTCCAAAAACGCGCCGAAAGGAAAATCACAATATTGCCGAACCATCCAAGGGCCTCCCAATGTTCAAAAGGTTGCTACGGGCCGGGTTCAACAGGAGTAACAAGGACCCGACTTCGGATAGGCCCGACCGACCTTTTAGCAAGTCGCGTCGGCGTGCTCATCGTCGATCTCGTTCCCAGTCACCAGGAAGAGGAAATGCCGCCAACGAGGGTCCCTCAACGATGGCTGCAGGTCAGCGTGTGCGAGTGAGTACTCTTCCTTGATTAGCGAACTGATACGGTGCGTCTAACGAATCATCTCAGCGAGCGGTAGCGAAACCTGTTGTAAAACGACAGAAAGAACAGGTTCGTCGTTCTTTGAGCTTGTTCTCGGTCACTTATCACACGTTACAGCCTAAACCGCGTGCCAAGCTTGTTGTTTCCAACCATCCGAACACGGACACCTCGCGCACCACACAAGGTCCTGCGGACCCAAATGCAGCAGGCCCTGTATGTTTTTCCTGGTGGTGGTAGACCTCATCACGACAGCTCATCTTCTGTCAGGGACAACAAGCGGGCGACCCGTCCCAACTGTCAGGCGGGAGGGTCTATCTAACGGTGTGTGTTCTCCTTTTACTCGCGTTTTTTGACTCATAGTAAATCACGTTAGCGAGAATCGGAAGACGCCATCCTTTCGTTCAGGTTCCCCGCATGGTTGTGTGTTTGCTCGGGTACAGGAGACGGGACGCATTGATCGATGTGGTTCACCGTGATGATGCGGTACATGTACATGCAAAGCTGGATCGTGAGTATGCCAACATAATCGTCTCGCCTCGCAACATCAACACGTGTCCTGACGAGCCCGTTCGCGCTCCCATGCTACGAGGTGCTGTATCGTGTATCATGCGTCCGATTCAAGTTGAAAGTCCTTGGGGTCGCCCACATATTGTAACTGGCACGTTAGCAGCCTTCCGCCACAAACACTCCTGGCGCAACACTGTCCTCATGTACTTATTCTTCGCAATAAGACGTTGCGGAGTCTGGCGTGGCATGTAGCGCGGACAACATTAAAGCAGCAAAAGGTAGGTGAGTGCAGGGTGTACATTGTTAACGAAGCATACATCCTCCTTTGGAATCTCGCTCTTTCAACCAGAGCTCCAGCACGCGACCTGTAAACGCCCGGTTACAAGCTCGTCGAGAATCGACATTGTTTGGAGGGGGGATACTGGATGCAGAGCTTATCACAAGTCGTCCGTCGTGCATGATGCATGATGCGTCTCCCGGACTACATGAGATCAACGTCGCACTCTCGGTCAATGAAAAGCGTAGCGAGATACCATACCGTGATCCGAAGGGGAGCCGATTCCACGAGCGGCCCGGGATCACCATTGTCAGTCATGTCAACGACCGCGAGGAACCGTTTTCGCCGCTTGCAAGACGTAGAATGGGTTGGAGGTGCGACCAACAGGAAATGCACGAGCGATTGCAGATAACATTCGTATCTGGCAGCCCCGGCGGTGGTCTAGACCGACGTTATGAAGGATGGAAACGTACTGGTTACACAAGGGTAACTGTCTGGCGCCTCGAGCGTTGAACCTTCGGTATCGGTCGAAGTACTGCGAGATTTCGTGAACCACCTTTCGATCTTGCCCGTTCATTGGAGTGTTGAAATATGGAACTTCCATCCTGCGTTGGATGACGGTAAAACGCATCAGACAGTCTCATGTGCCCGATCACACTCACAAATGTACTGCATCTCATGGCCCAGCATATAGTGCTTGAGTGCGTTCTCTGTGGTTACTTTGACTTCGTTGCTGATGACTATGAGACAGTTGACCCATGGCAAGTCTGGAAGTTGTAACTTGTCATTGGGGGTCCGAACGCACTGCCAGCGTCAATGAAACTGTCTGTGAGGGCGGCCATGCGAGCCCCGGAGAGAACGTACCGGGTATGGGAGCGCCCAGCCTGTACGGGCACGCCCTTTTCGAGTGTATCCTAGCATATTTTGTGTGCGGTATGCCACGAGTTGGTCTAATGCGGGTTGTACACTCATCCTGAACCGAGTCCCGCAGTTAAGACATGACGACCATTCGCACACTGCCCTTGGAAGAGACGAGGGGTTCGCCAGTGTTGGCTGCTTGCCTGGTCATCGCAACAAGGTCGCTTGGCTGTCGTGATGGATGCGAGTAAGAATAAGCGCCAAAGACACGAGGCACCTGCTTGGACAGATCCATATCGAGAAAAATAAAACGTTACGAGTAAACCGAAACACGACATTTTGACACCAACCATTGTGTACCATTGGTAAAGATGTCGTCGACAAAGACAGGTGCGTGACGGTTCTGAGGGGTCATTTGCAATGCTCATAGTTCAGTAAGACCATACAACAGTGTTTGACACCGGTCACACCGGTACTGTGTGGGCAATGACATTCCAGCCTGACGGACTGCATATTTTGGGTGGGAGTGGTGATGGAATTCGACGGTGGCGACTTGCAGACAGCCAAATGGTCGGGAAGCAAACAGGGATGAACTTGAACGCCATTTCCGTGTCGAGGGATCAGAAATGGGTGGTGTGTGGGCTTTCTGGAAGGGGGGTAAGTGTGTGGGATGCAGATCTCCAACAAAAGGTCGTCGATGTGGGGGGCACAGGGCTGGTATATGCAGTCGACGTCTCCTCGGACTCGACCAGGATTGCCACTGGCGGTGACTACATGAGTGTACGGAGCATAACGACGGGAAAGAGACTCGTTGGCCCAATCACACAAGACAGTAGTGTCACTGGAATCAGGTTCTCCCCGAATGACGAGCGCATTGCCACTGCCTGCTCGGAGAATTCCATCCGCGTTTTCGACAGTCGCAACGGTGACCGACTCTTCACTATCGAAGCTGCCATCGTGCCCTCAGATTTATACGTCACCCCGCTGGTGTGGGCAAACGACGACCGAATCTTCGCAGTGTCCAACGACAAGAAAATCAAGTCATTCAATGCCTCCACAGGGTCCCAGCTCGCCGAGTCGCAGATTCTTACTGGAAAAGGTGCCAAGTCTATCGCTCTGGCCGGAAATGGAAAATTCATCGCTACCTTCGCATCGCGTTCAGTCTTGTTCCTCGACACATCGACACAGACTCCCATTGGCCATGGAATTGAGGACAGCGCAGACATACAATCAATTGCTGTCTCCTCAAACAATAGGTATCTTGCAACTGGACGATGTGACGGCAAAATCGTCATTTGGGATCTCGGCAATATTCTTCCTGACTCGTATGGTCCATTCTCTGTAAGTATTTGTACAAGCATGTCGGAGAAGTCTCGCACGGTCTCTCGCACTGACACACTACGTTAGGCACCTACTCACGAGGAACAACAGGAAGGTCCCAGTCCATCCAGTCCATCCGAGGGTAAGACCCGCGATGAAGACGGTGATAGCGATCTCCTCAACGTATGAGTTCGTCCTTTTCTCTCCGAGTCGAGTTCTCACGATGCGCACAGGTCGAGGTGCCATCGAGCACTCCCGGTCCTGAATTCAACTTTGACGAGGTTGGTGATCACTGCATGCTTCTCTTAATTCCATGCTGACATTGCTGCAGCCGCCGTCCCCGACATCCTCCACTCATCCTCGTGATCGCGAGGCACCACCGGTCGACTCGTCCCACCCCATTCTAGCGACTTATCCTCCAGAGGAAAATCACAATACTGCCGAGTCATCCAAGAGCCCTCCAATGTTCAAAAGGTTGCTACGGGCCGGGTTCAACAGGAGTAACAAGGGCCCGATTTCGGATAGGCCCAACCGATTTTTTAGCAAGTCGCGTCGGCCTGCTAATAATCGATCTCGTTCCCAATCACCAGCGAGAGAAAATTTTGCCAATAAGGGTCCCTCAACGATGGCTGCAGGTCAACGTGTACGAGTGAGTGCTCTTCCTTGATCGACGAACCGATGCAGTTCGTCTAACGAATCATCTCAGCGAGCGGTGGCGAAACCTGTTGTAAAACGACAGAAAGAACACGTTCGTCGTTCTTTGAGCTTATTCTCGGTCACTTATCACACGTTACAGCCTAAACCGCGTGCCAAGCTTGTTGTTTCCAACCTTCCGAACACGGACACCTCGCGCACCGCACAAGGTCCAGCAGACCCAAATGCAGCAGGCCCTGTATGTTTTCCCTGGTGGTGGTAGACCTCATCACGACAGCTCATCTTCTGTCAGGGACAACAAGCGGGCGACCCATCTCAACTGTCAGGGAGGGTCTATCTAACGGTGCGTATCCTCCTTTGACTCGTGTTGTTTGACTCACAGTGGATTACGTTAGCGTGAATCGGAAGATGCTATCCTTTCGTTCAGATTCCCCGCATGGTTGTGTTTTTGCTCGGGTACGGGGATCGGGACGCATTGATCGACGTCATCCACCATGATGATGCAGCGCATGTCCATGCAAAACTGGATCGTAAGTATCCCGACATAGTCGTGTCGCCTCGCAGCATTCAAGTCGAAGGTCCTTGGAGTCCATCAGTGAACTGGTTCTGACTGGTCATGACCATCGGCTACTGTCGGGTAACACTAGCCGTTTCCCTGATGACTCGCCCATATACTGTAACTGGCACTTTAGCAGCTGTACGATACAAACACTCCTAGCGCAATACTGTGTCGTTATGTACTTGTTCTTCGCAACAAGACGTTGCGGAGTCTGGCATAGCACGTAGTGTGCACGTCATCAAAGCAGTAAAAGTAAGGGAGTGTAGGGTGCACATTGTTAACGGTACGGAACTCGGGCTCATCGTACACATATTCTACGCCGATGAGTGGCCAGGGAGCAGCCACCCGAGCATACACCCCCCTTTGAAATCTCCCTCTTTCAACTAGCGCTCTAGTATGATACCATACCATGATCCTAAGAGGAGTCGATTCGACGGGCAGCACGGGATCATCACTGTCAGTTATATCGACGACCGTAAGGAATTTTTCGATCGAGGGCGCAAGGTCGCCGGCCCGCTTTTGTCGCTTGCAGGACGTAGAATGGGTTTGAGGTGCAGTCAAAAGGAAATGCAGGAGTGATTGTAGAGGATATTCGTATCTGGCATAGCTAGCGTCAAAGATACTGTCTGTGAGGGCGGCCATGCGAGCCCCGGAAAGAACGTAGGAAGCATGAGTGCCCAGCCTGTCCATACATATGAACAACGTGGTCCGAGTGGGTGCGCAGACGTACACTCACTCCCATTTCGTGGACAATCTTCATTTGGAGTATGGGCGGGCCATTTTCGAGTGCGTCCTGGCATATTCTGCGTGCGGTAGGGCACGAGTTGGTCTAATAGGGATTGTACACTCATCATGAACCGAGTCCTGCAGTCGAGACATGAGAAGCAGTCGCACACTGCCCTTGGCAGAGACGGGAGGGTTCGCCAGTGTTGACTGCTTGGCTGGTCATCGCAACAAGGTCGCTTGGACTCTGTGATGCGAGTGAGAATAAGCGCCAAGGACTGTGTGGACCGATCCATATTGAGAAAAATGAAACGTGTTTCTGGGTCAGCTGTACTTACACGTTACAAGTAAACCGGAACACGACGTTTTGACAGCAGCAAGTTTGTGTACCATTGGTAAAGATGTCGTCGACAAAGATAGGTGCGTGGCGGTTCCGACTTGGAGGAGTCATTCGCAATGTTCACATTTCAGTAAGACCACACAACAGTGCTTGACACCGGTAGTTCCAGTGTTTTGTGGGCAATCACATTCCAGCCTGATGGAACGCATATTTTGGGTGGGAGTGGTGATGGGATTCGACGGTGGCGACTTGCAGACAGCCAAGTGGTCGGGAAGCAAATGGGAATGAACTTGAACGCCATTTCCGTGTCAAGGGATCGCAAGTGGGTGGTGTGCGGGCTTGCTGGAGGGGGGGTAAGTGTGTGGGATGCAGGGATCCAAGAAAAGGTCATCGATATGGAGGACACCGGGAATGTATATGCAGTCGACGTCTCCTCCGACTCGACCAGGGTTGCCGCCGGTGGTAGCCACACTGCCAGTGTTTGGAACATAACGACGGGAAAGAGACTCGTTGGCCCAATCGAACATGACAGCGATGTCATTGGAATCAGGTTCTCCCCGAATGGCGAACGCTTTGCCACTGCCTGCTTGCGGAGTTCCATCCGCATTTTCGACTGTCGCAATGGTGACGAACTCTTCACCACCAAGACTACCACAACCCCAGAGCTCTATGTCACTCCTCTGGTGTGGGCAAACAATGACCAAATCTTCACCACATCCAACGACAAGAAAATCAAGTCGTTCAATGCCTCCACAGGGACCCAGCTCGCCGAGTCGCAGATTCTTACTGGCAATGGTGCCAAGTCCATCGCTCTGGCAGGAAATGGAAAATTCATTGCTACCTTCGTATCGCGGTCAATCTTGTTCCTCGACATATCGACACTGACTCCCATTGGCCATGGAATTGAGGACAGCGCGGACATACAATCAATTGCCATCTCCTCAACTAACAGGTATCTTGCAACTGGACGACGTGACGGCAAAATCGTCATTTGGGATCTCGGCAGTATTCTTCCCGACTCGTATGGTCCATTCTATGTAAGTATCTGCGCATATATGCCAAGAAGTCCCGCACCGTCTCTCACACTGTTACACTACATTAGGCATCTGCTCGTGAGGAACAACAAGAAGGTCCCAGTCCATCCAAGGGTGAGACCCACGATGAAGAAGGTGATACCGATCTCAACGTATGCGTTCGTCCTTTTCTTCGACTCGAGTTCTCACGATGCCATAGGTCGAGGTGCCATCGAGCACACCCGGTCCTGAATTCAACTTTGACGAGGTTGGTGATCACCGCATGCTTCTCTTAATTCCGTGTTGATAATGCAGCAGCCGCCGTCCCCGACATGCTCCACTCATTCTCATGATAGCCAGGTATCACCGGTCGGCTCGTCCCATCCCGTACCAGCGACTTACCCTCCAGAAACGCGTCAAGAAGAAAATCACAATGCTGTCGAGTCATCTAAGAGCCTTCCAATGTTCAAAAGGTTGCTACAGATCAGATTCAACAGGAGTAACAAGGGCTCGACTTCAGATAGGCCCACTCAACCGTTTAGCAAGTGGCGTCGGCCTGCTCATCATCGTTCTCGTTCCCAGTCACCAGCGAGAGAAAATGTCGCTAATGAGGGTCCCTCAACGATGGCTGCAGGTCAACGTGTGCGAGTGAGTACTCTTCCTTGATAGACGTTCCGATACACTGCGTCTAATGAATCATCTCAGCGAGCTGTCGCGAAACCCGTTGTAAAACGACAGAAAGAACAGGTTCGTTGTTCCTCTAGCTTGTTCTCGGTCACTCAACCACATGTTGCAGCCTAAATCGCGTGCCAAGCCTGTTGTTTCCAACCATCCGAACGCGGACACCTCGCGCACCGCACAAAGTCCAGCAGACCCAAATGCAGCAGGCTCTGTATGTTTTTTCTGGTGGTGGTAGGCTTTGTCACGACGGCTCATCTTTCTGTCAGGCGCAACAATCGGGCGACCCGTCCCAACTGTCAGGCGGGAGGGTCTATGTAACGGTGTGTGTTCTCCTTTTACTCGCGTTTTTTGACTCAGAGCACATCACATTAGCGAGAATCGGAAGATGCTATCCTTTCGTTCAGGTTCCCCGCATGGATGTGTGTTTGCTCAGGTACAGGTGACAGGACGCATTAATTGATGTGATGATCCGTGATGATGCGGTACAGGTACGTGCAGAACTGGATCGTGAGTATGCCGACATAATTGTATCGCCTCGCAGCATTCAAGTTGAAGGTCCTTAGAGTCGCCCATACACTGTAACTGGCACTTTAACAGCTGTACACCACAATCACCGCAGGCGGAATACTGTGTCATTATGTACTTGTTCTTCGCAACAAGATGCTGCGAAGTCTGGCATAGCATGTAGTGTGCACGTCATTGAAGCAGTAAACGGTAGGCGAGTGTGGGGTTATGCTTTCTCGTGCAACTCCTTTGCTTTGTGGCCTCCAACCTCCAAGTCGGGGACAAACAGCCCAAGTTGCAGCTTTCTGGACGTCTCTCCGGCACTCTAACGCACTGACTGCTTCTGAGAGAGAACAAAGCAATCCTCGTCGAGGAGGGTCTCGTAAGAGGCAATCGCGTCTCCCTCTGGTGCGCACCTTCAGGACATCCGAACCCACGGTCGACAAATCTCATACTCCCCACACGTCCCGTTATCCACTTTCGGTATACTCGCTGGTTTCGTCTACCGTCGTGACATTGACCGACCGTGCCCATCCAACAGCCTCCTCACCCTCTTTCTCGCCGTTGTAAATCGCAGTATGCACATATCAAGTCCAGCCCTCATAGCATTGAGTGATTTTTTTTATAGATTTGTGGGGCGGGTGTGTACTTTCTTTCTGCAACACGGGTCATATGGATCAACGCCCAGTCGCCCTTGTTGTTTGCACGCCACTGCCAATGTTAAGTGATACTCCTCGCGGCCGGCGCACTGAGTTTCACTGCGCCACGCTCAGGTTCGTACCGCCCACAGGTCGTCGATCAAGGCGGTCTCCAAGACTATATCGTACATAACAGCCAACCAAAGAACCAACTTCGCTACTTCAGTCCCTCTGGATCGTTCCCGCCACTCCCACAACACGTAAAGATAAGATTAAACTGGTACGGTTCCACCGCCCGATTCTTTCGTTGCTCACCCTGCCCCCCTTCCACCACCGCACTCAACGGAATCGCCTGAAGCACAATCTTCCTCGACAACCCCCCAGGAATAAACGCCCTTACCAATACCATCGGTCTCTTTCCTTCCTTTACCGCCTCCGCTATGCGTTTCCGCCGCGCAATCGCAAGCATCTCGCACCCGCACTTGGTCCCGAACGGATTTGCGTTCGTCCCTCGGGGGTCAAAGACGACACTGACTTGTCCGCCCACGAGATTGAGTTCGACAAGGGTGAGTTTGGAAGGTTGAGCGCTGAGCTCTGTGTGGTGTTTCTTCAGCTCGGCGAGGATGACTTGGTCGAAGAATTTGAGATCCTTGCTGTGCACAGTCGACATTTGTCCGCCTGCGTGTGGTCGGTCATTTATGCGTGCGTGCCAACGGTCGAGAGGGAGGAAATGAAACTCCACATACACGTCCGAACGAACCGCTGATGAACCCGCGTACAATACTGCTTGTGCTTCCCGTTTTGCCAATCGTACCGCTGACATTTCCGGTTGCAATAGTATGCATGAAGACAGCCTGCACATCGTTTAAACCTCCCTATATGGCTCGTTTTCGAACACTGCATACAACCTCGGTGTGTCAAATCAGCGTATCATGGTGCCTGAACAAGACAGAACGCTGCTTGCCTTGTCATTTTGGCAGGTTTGAATGTGCCCATTGGCAATGTCGCGTCTCACTAACTTGCGTCGCTCGTCGACCGTGTCCTTGAGCTTCATCCAAGCCTTGTAGAGCTCTCCGCCTTTCAAAAGTCTGGCATCTGACCTTTGTGCTAGCGCAGAGTCGATGGCATGCGCAACCAGATACAAGATGGAACGATACACCGTATACCCAGGGAGGACGTCCCCGAGCAACATGACGGGCAGCCGATGTGCTGGCGGCTGTTCCGTAAACGGTAACAACGACTCGCACTTGAGAAGCGATGCGACGAGCCCGCGTTGGAGTGCCTGTGAGAGGAAAGGGAGCGCATCCATGTCCTCGATTCGTGCCCTGAGTAGTACGACTGCATTGACCATACATCGTGCGGCGAGTACCCGCGCCTCGCCTTGCCATTCGCGATCAACTATGAACGCCAGAATTTCGGCGGCGGCTTTGATTGTGCCTTGGCGCATGAGTGCCAGGCAAATACCTTCCTGGAACGAGAGCATGGTGATGATGTGCAAATCCCAGGCAATACAATTTAAATCCCAATTATCCCCATGCGAGATTTCGTGGTCGAGATGACAGAGCGAGACGGTCGCGATGAGTTCCGGTTCCCCTTGGAACAGGCTGAGCAAATTTCCCCAATCGACGGTGGTGCCCATCTCATGCGCGATGAGGAAACAGGAGTTGAAGACCGCAGATTCGCGTTGGGTGTTTGCCTTGGGGGACCAGCTGGAGAATAGAGGGTCCCGGGTTTCGATGAACCAGAGGTCGCAGATCATCTTCATGACCTCGCGATCGGTAGGGATGGTTTTGGACCAGGATACGAGGAGCCTGTCGCGGACGAGCCCGAGGAACTCTAGAGCGGCGGTCTTGCAAGCGCACCGCATGTCCATGTCGAGATTTTCCTGGACGATGACGTTTCGGTACAGGAAGAGGATCCACTGTCGGATGTCGGGCCAGTGGGTGGAGAGTCCCTTGGCGAGTTGTGGCCAGAGATCGTTGTGGCTGAGCCATATGGGGAGGGTGAGACCGAGACCGGCCAAGGAAGCGAAGACGATGTCGAGGTCTTCGACCGGGATGTCCTGCCCAACAGTACCGCGCGGAATCTTGTTCGCGTCGAGCTGGTCGTACATCATGGATACGATGCGGAGGTATTGGGTGGGTACGCATGTGTCGTCGCTGGCAAAACCGGTGAGTTTGGAGAACGTTTGGATGGAATGTTTGACGGCGCCGTTGATGAGTTTCTGCGGGAGAGTCATACATATGTGTGAGTGAGGTATTGGACCCTGAATACGACGATGAAACTGACGTTGAACTCGGCCTCTGGAAGGCATTGAGGCGGCGGTCGCATGCTGGGAACGACTTCTGGGTTAGATTCAAGTAGAATGATAAACTCAGTGGGGCTGACCGGGTGGAGGAGCGATACAAATCGAGTCGCACGCGCGGAGTTTGGGTGTATCTAGATAAGATACTACAATACGTATGTAGTGATTCAGACTAGTCTACCCTCGTCGAAACCCCCCCGTGACAATCAGGCGTTGCATCTGGAAGAAAGCGTAGTATCCCTCGTTGCTCTGTAATGCCTATAGCACTCAGTGGTAGATGTCTCTTAGTGGACTTGGTCTATTTAGTAACCTCAGAGTCTTGGTCAGTTTTTTTTCTTGAGCCAAGTAAATGTAAGAGATGTAAGGCGTTATTAAACGATTTAAGATTTTCCTGATGGTGCACTGGGAGGAGATTACGGTAATTCGTCTGTGATGCACTGTGTGATTGGGGATTTGCTGACTCACCACGTCATGTGATATAATGACTCAGCGTGACTGACGCGGAGCCGTGGGTCGCGCGACGCGCACAGCGTGTCTTAATGAGTTCTTGTCGTCCTCACCGTCTCAGACGACGACGACCGCCATCATGACTGTCTCAATTGCAGGCGACAGCAGCGACGACGAACTAGACTGGGAAGAAGTTCATGTCCCAGAACACCCGCAACCGCAACAGCTCGACACATCCCCCGAGCGCGCGCTCTCCTCCCCTGCCCCACGGCAAAACATTGAAATCACTCTTCAAGCGCGGCCCAAGAAGGACGATGCCAAGTGAGTCTTTCTTTTATATCCCTCTTTCGCTTCTGTACCCGTTCCGAACCGGTGGGCATGTGAATAGGAAAAAGGCAGCCGCTGCCCTACACGCGCAACGCGTCCTCCGAACGACCAGTCACAAGATCCATACCGTCGCTCTCCTCGCCAACGCTCGGATACGGAACAAGTGGCTCAACGACACCTTGCTACATGCGAGCCTCCTCCCATTTCATACTCACCCTCATTACGGCTGACTCATTACACCAGGCTCGACTCCTCTCCATCACCCCTCTCTCGCTCCAGAATGGATTCGCAATGATACACAAGTCGCGTGTCCCAGATCAGAACAAACGTGGTCGCCTATTCGAAGCCGCGGTCGATCGTCTTGTCACCTGGTGGTGTGAGACCTTTTTCTCCGTCACGCCCACTGGGCACATTAGGAGTAGGACGTTTGAGGAAGTCGAGGACGAGATTGCTCTGGCCAACGAACCCGGCGACCGCGGTTATGAACGCATTCGGAGCGTCGAATCCCTCATGAAACATGTGCTGATGCAACGTGGGTGTAGGGACACCAGCGCGCAGCTCTTTACTGCCCTGTGTCGAGCACTCGATATTCCCGCCAGGCTTGTCGTCAGCTTACAGAGCGTTCCTTGGAAATCGAGAGTTGGGAAACCAGCTCCAAAGAGAGAAGACTCCAAAGGCAAGGGCAAAGCGCCACAGAGAGTCGCCGATGATCACGAAGACCTTGAGACTGATGATCAAAGTGAGATGGGTGACATCGCCGTGCCGCCTATCAAATACAAAGGTAACTCAGGCCAGACCACGTTTGCCGAACTGTTTCTCGAAAGAACGTGCCGTCACCATGTACTCATCTTGTAATTACAGGCAAAGACAAGGAGATAGCAAACCCAGCCATTAAGCTTCGCAAACGAAAAAGTCAATCTACTAGCCGGAGTGGATCACCTGCCATACGGCCAAGATCACTGAGTGCGTGGAACGCGTTGCCGCTTCACGGTTCTGTCTAAGCGATTATGTCAATTGTGTTCGCAGAATCGCCGAATCCGACGACCACACCACCTGTTTTTTGGACGGAGGTATTTTCCCGTGCGGACTCTTATTGGCTGCCCATAGATCCCATCCGCGGCATTGTCAACAAACGACACGCTTTCGATCCGAGTCATACTCAGAATACAGGAGCAAGCAAAAACCCCATCAGGCAAGATAACCGAATGCTGTATGTCATCGGTCTTGAAGAGGATGGTTTTGGTCGCGATATCACAGCGCGGTATGCCCGCGAATATACGGCCAAGGTATCCAAAATACAGGCTCTCGGTGGAAGTCCCGCCGGTTACCGTAAAGAATGGTGGGCCAGAGTCGTGCAATCCATCACGAGACCCTATCGCCTCGTATGTATAACCCACGCTCCGTGGATGGAACGGAGATGAACGCATTCTGATCGTGACTTCTCTTTGTTCACAGCAAAGGGACGACCTCGAGGACGATGAATTACACACGCATCAATTGACCGAAGGCATGCCAACCACCATCGCGGGCTTCAAGAACCATCCCTTGTGCGCAAATGCATTTCCATTTTTTTTCTTTCTTGTGATTTTTTGGTGGGGTGTAGTCGACTGACCTTTATCTCGCCGCGTTTGTTAGGTACGCCCTAGCGCGTCATCTCAGACGCGACCAAGTCATTGATCCTCCCACGGAACTTGGCAAGTTCAGAGGGGAGCCTGTATATCCACGTTCGTCCGTGATTTCCCTGAAGACTGCGGAGAATTGGATGCGACAGGGACGTGTAATACGTCATGGCTGTCAACCCATGAAAATGGTCAAGCAACGCGCAGTGACCGTCAGTCGACAACGGGAGATGGAACTCGCGCTCGAACGGGCTAAAGCAGAGGGGCACGTCGGCGGTGATGAAGAGGTGATGCAAGGGTTGTATTCACTCTCACAAACGGAGGTGTATACGCCGGAACCTATCAGAGATGTGCGTCTGGGCTCCCTGTTCTATTATTTCCTTTTTCTTTTTCCCTCTTGGGGTTTGACGAAACGATTCCTTTTTCGAATAGGGGAAAATACCCAAGAACGATTTCGGCAACATTGACTTGTACGTGCCGTCCATGTTGCCGCAAGGCGCGGCACATATCCCATGTAGGTGTTCTCGAATTGCTTCTTTGCTTGTCGGCTGAGCGTGAGGGTCAACTTTTCGTGGGATGTAGTTAAGGGGGCTGCGAAAATCGCCAAGAAACTCGGGTTTGATTATGCAGAGGCGGTGGTACGTGACCCCCTTTCTGATCAAACACGCGCCGACGCACGATTTAATTTTTGAATTCGTTTGGGTGCCGTGATTCCGTTTATCGATCTAGACGGGATTTGAATTCAGAAAACGAAAGGCAATGCCTGTCATTCAAGGCATCGTCATCGCCGTCGAGAACGAAGACGTGATCGTGGAGGTATGTGTCATTGTCGGGTTCGCATCCTACCTTTATATTTCATTCTGCCTGCTTGCCGACCCGTTCTTGTTCCCGTTTGTGACTGATGCGATCTTTTTTGGCGGCGATCTAGGCGTGTCTAGAAGCGGAACAAGATGCAGAAGAGAGGGCCCGTGTAAAGCGGCTAGAGCGGGCGTGTAAGCGGTGGACACGACTCGTACATGGCCTTCGTATCCGGGAACGACTTCAGAAACAGTACGCGTCGGGTGATGCAGGCGGGTATGGTGCGCCTCTCGAACCACGACAGTCACTGCAACGACAAGAATCGTGGCTCGACACGAATGAGAATGAGGTAGGTCTATTGGACGGGTTAGGTCGACCTGGGGTGGGGCTCATCGTATTTTCTTCCTTTCTCTCTTTCCTTCTCGCTATCGCAGCAACAGGGAGGATACATCACTGCAGACGATGTCGTAGAGCCCTTCCATCTCCCGCGCGACCTCCACCGGTACGACACCACGACCTCCACAGCACACTCGGGTGGGGACGACGATCGTGCTCGTCCCCGTGCTCGTCCTCAATCGGACGAGGACATGGACATCGTAGCAGCGTCAGTTTCTCGAGATCGATTGCCCGCCCCAGATGAGGATGACAATGCCGATGGGGAAATGGAAGTGGAAGCCGAGGTGGCGGATCTCCAGCCTGAGCCTCGTAAAGGCGTTCCAAAGACGATGCGTGAACTCGCCGAGTCGTATGCACAGCGTCAGGGGGAGGTGGAGGGAACGCCACCATCACAAAGGGAAAAGGAAGACAATCCCGCAATGGCGGAATCCGACGGTCGAGAGCGTGTTCTGGAAGAAGGCACGTCAAGAGGTGGAGGTGAGAGTTCGGGACGTCCTAGCTCGAAGAGCCCACCCAGGACGCACGCGAAATCAAGAACAGGACTGAGAACGAGAACGAGAACGACGCGGACGTCAAAAACGAGGGCGCGAAGACGGAGTGAGGGTGAGGGTGCTTCTGATGTCGATGGGGAGGAAGAAGTGAAGAGCACCTCTCGGAAGCGTCGTCGACTTGAGGCGTCCGTCACGCTGGGTGCTGTTTCGCCGGTCCCTGCCCCTATTTCGACGGTTGCATCGACGCCCAATATCAATCCCAATTCCAACGCCGTACCGGGCCGTGTGCTTCGACCACGACCCCAAAAGAGTGCAGCGCAACTTGGACAAGAGCGTGCGATGGAAGAAGCGTACAGAAGAGCTGTCACGGACTAGACCCTCTTTTTCTTTTTCGTATATCTTTCTATCTTTCTACCTATCGTAAACGTTCGAGTTTTGTATACGATCTCCTAATACACCACCACGTTCGTAGACATGAACTCGTGCTATGAATCGAGTGTGGGTACGAGATGGGTTTCTCCCTGGATGGTTGGATTAGGTATAGGGAAGGGTACGAGACGTGCAAAGGTCAGGTAGGACGTATGTCCCCGCACGTCCGGGGACACTTTTGCACAGTTGAGCTTCGCAGATACTTGCATCTGACTCGGCCCCGCAACGCCGGCGCTCACCTCCCCGTCCTGCGGCAGCGGTGCGGGGGATACAATCTCACGCCTCTCCCCCACCTCCTCCCCTTCCTCTCGCTTTCTCTCGTCACCCCCCTCGAGGTCAAGGACGAGCGCAGTCGACGTCGTTTCCACTCTCGCTCTCTTATCTACCGCTGTCACTTCGTCGTTCTCCTGTTTCCGCTTCCCAGCGCGAGAAATCTGACGTTGCCGCTTTTCCTCCCGGTAGTGTTCCATCTGTTTCAGCTTGTCGACGACCTGGCTGAGCGGACGGGGTGGTGGGTGTGCATGGACTTCGTGTGGACGGAGGAGCGTTTCGTACATGGTGATGTCTTGTTGTTGGAAGAAGAAAGAACGACAATGAAACGATGTTGGCATGATAGCGTGGTAGCGTGGTACGTCAAGGAAGGAAGGATGGTACGATCGCAGAGGGAGGATGACGTACCCGTGAAACCAGCCTCGTTGAGTGCGCTGACGGTACGCAAGACTTGTTCCATGCACGGACTGAAGCAACATATCCGCGTCGGACAGTCTTTCTAAAGCAAACAAGAAGAAGAAAAAAGAGCAATCGATCATCAAACCCGTCGTGATGTGACACCTCAGATTTCTGTTCGACGCGGGGAGGGGGTACGTACGCGCAATGCTTTTTTCGCGTGCTCGATGGCATCCCATGGTGCAGGAAGGTCGAGGAAGACTGGGTAAATTGGGAATCGAAGAGGGGAACGTGTGAGTGATGGGATAGGACGGTATGGCAGGGTGGAGGAGCGAGAGAAGGGGGACGTACCCGAATCGACGAGGTTCTCAACCGTAAAGCCGTCTTTGCACACGTTTCGGTGCGTCAGGGTGACGATGTCTTCCATCCCATGACGGACAAACTCTTCTCTGAAAATGGCCAACACGGTCGCGATGGAGTGAGTGTGGGGTTCCGGGGCGGAAGACAGAAGACGCACCTTGCCTTATTGGCACGCGCTTCATGAAACTCGTAGGAATAGAGATGGCCGGAGGTGCCGATGGTTCTGGCGACGGAGTGCGAGAAGGAACCTGAACCGGTACCTGGGGGAAAATGGAGCGAGGATGAGCAACGTGGTCGGTGATGAGCCGCGTGTATCCGGATCATGTTAATGAAAAGAAGGACACGACCAACTCGAGGCAAATGGAAGGCGGGAGCCGAGGAGAATGATTGAAATATAGACTTGGTTCATGCGAATCCCGCCGTCGAGGGGAGTGCAAGGGCGGTGGTGGAGACTGATACGAGCAATGCGGCGACGCGAAAGGGCAGTGGAACGCGAAGGCAACGAAGGCCCACCTGCTTCAATGACACGACTGCCGCGTCGAATGTCGAGCCACGAGGTGATGAAGGCGATATCGGCGAGATAGAGAATCTGGGTGCGGTGGGGTAGTGCCATCGTCCAGAGCTCTGGTGTGGGGCGGAGAACGTGGATGAAGCCCTTGCCATTGCGTGATCCGACCTTGGAGCCATAGGGAATACCGATGAGATCGTTGTGCCTGTAGTGGCCAAAGCGACTGTTCAGGTCCTTTCCTGGGGTGATAAGGAGGGGTTGTACAAGTTCTCTGGTCTATCGAGCGATGAGGACGACGTGGGCTTGCTGGGGCTGAGCCATACCTGCCATATGACGACGAGGTCGCCAGGAGCGATCTCGCGGGTGGTTGACCACATTGTGGAGATCGTAGTAGCTAAAACGAGGCAGAGATTGAGATGTGTCGCTCGTCGATACGAAGATCTCGCGAATCGTACACTTTAAATTAACCCGTTCTCACCGCCGACTCGCTCATGCGATTTGTCCGCGCTGTTCACGCATTGCAGCTCGCCAGGCTTGATCGTGGCGCAGGTCCAACTCATTAATTTCTAGGTGCAGTGTGGTTGCTTCTCGTATCTGCAATGTATTGTGTAGTAAAACACACCGTCGTGATGTTGTTATGTTCATCACCTCGGGCCTATTAATGCATGCTCAGAACCTTCATGGCTGATAAAAGTCCACCTTCACCCCTCCTCACTATCACGTCTCAACTTTCCCCAGCACTCCCTGTCACCTTTCTCCACCACCACCACCACCCCACACCCTGAACGTGCCTTGTTTCCAGTCGCGGACCGTGAATGGATTCCACCGGCACCACTCCCCGTGTCTCATGTAGTATGTTCTTCCCCTCCCAACACACTTCTCGTTGCTGATGCAGTCGGGAAGTTGCCATCGTTGACTTTTCAGAAGACGTGCGTCACTCTCTTGTCCATGTGCTCAACCACACACCCCACACAGGTTCGCTGGCTCTTCGTCACCGAGTCTATCAGCGAACTCTTAGGTCCGTCCTCTGCCTCGCGTCCTATCTTTTTGTAATGTTCACGTCTTCCTGTCCAGGTTACGAACCTCGCGATGTCATTGGACGTCCTGCGGTCGAGCTCGTACACCCCGAGGAATTCCCTGCAGTTAGACAGCTTCACTAGTGAGTGTGGGTATCTATCTTCGTCCCCTCATTCTCATCGTCTCTCGGCGATCACAGCGAAACCATTCGCCAAGACAAGGCGGCAGTCATCGCGTATCTTCGTCTCAAACACAAGGACCCATTCAAGGGTTATATCCTTTGTTCCGTCGTCAGTTGCTCGCATTCATCGTGTGGTCATGGATTGCTGATCGTGTCTCAGTCACGTACTGTGGTTCATAACGTCCTCGTTGGGAGTATCTCCCTCGCGGTACCAGGCCCAAAGGCTTTCCAGAATGCGTCGACGGCGCAAGAAGTCGTCGTCGTAACCCCCACCGCAACGGACTTCGAATTTCGCGTAGGTTCTCAGTCGGATCTTCCCCTGCTCATCGCAGCACTCACCATCGAACGCAGCGCTGGGGTGATCCGTCGCCCATGCCTCCCAGTCCACTCCCGCTCATACCAGGTCTCACGGACATCCTCGAAGATCCCACTTCAGACGGCGACCAACCCAAATCCCCATTGCCCCCGGTTCTGACATACAAACCTCTCCCTTCACAATCATCACGTTCGGCACTTATACTCGACCGATTTTCCATACACTGTCCCGTTCAATATTGCTCCAATGACCATCTTCTATCCACCACGGCTGTGATGGGGCGCAGCTTTTTCGACTTCGTGTCCCCTCGAAGTGACAAGATAGTCCGTAGCTGGATTGACGTGATCAAGGCATGGGGTGTCAATGAACGCGGTCAGCCAAGCGACGGTGGATTTGGATATGGGAAATTCTTGCTACTTCCGAAAGGTCGAGAATCTAGGTAGGGTCGCCTCTTTTCTTTTTATTTTTTTTAAATCTGGGCCTTCTTTTTTGACTTGGCTTTTTTTCCCACCCGTCATCTACTCAGGACCGACAGGATACCTGAAGTCGCTCCGAGTCGCCGCCGCGACTTGACGGCATGGACGTCGAGGAATCAAGGCCGATTACCAGCCTCGGCCGCCAATACGCCTTCCACACGTTCACGAAGGCACGCGTCACCGGCGCCCTCAAGTAAGACTACATCGCCTGACAAAGAGATCTTGGTTGATGCCATTTTCTCTGGCCACTCTGACGGGATTCTGGTCATCCTCCGTACAACATCACCTCGCCTGTAACATGTTGCCCTGATCAGTGACGTTTTTTGTTGTTTGACATGCGATACCCTACCACTTGCGTTTGTTCTCTCTGCTGATCATCTTTTTCCGTGCGGCTGCATCATTGAATAGAAGTACCGTAACATGTTGTACCATAGAAGAAAAATGTCGCATACTACACCAGCATTAGTCGCTTGCTCGCCCAAAAAACCAAAACAAGAGAGGAAGACCTCGATGGCACAATGCCGACAATGTACATCTCGTGGTCCCGTCTCATCGCGGAGATGCGCGGGGGACGTGCCTCACTTTCAGGTACCTCCCTGCCGTACCGTCTCTTTCGGCGGTAATAGCAACGAAAAGAGGGGAATATTGCGCCCGAAGTAAAAAAATTCCGCTTTCATCGAGATTGCCTCTCATGTCCTTGACCGCGTCAAACTCGTTGCCCAAATCAGATCATATCCTCAAGTGTCTCATGCACCGTCGACCCTTGCGACGCCGTGACTGCACGTACGTTGCCACTCCCTCGTTCTGATGCGGCACGGCCACTCTCCCAGGCGTCTTTTCTTTTTCGAAGTTCGTTGGAATTTATGGTAGCGTTCGTACACCGTGTTTTAATGTCCGTAATCCCCGGGTCGTGTAGCGCTCACAGCGGGGATACATCGTTGGGTCTCCGTGTTGCGACCAGGAGTTATAGGCTGTCCCCCATTCTGCATTTGGACCTGGGCGAGGCGTATCAGGCCCGGGGGCGTGGGGTTGTAAAGGCGGAAGAAGAAGAAGAAGAAGAAGAAGAAGAAGAAGGATACTGTACTCCACAAACCGTCCGGTAAAACGTCACGTCTGGTTGAGACCATTTGACGTGTCGCGTTCCCGCGCTCGCGCCAGGTCGCTGCACGCGTCGTGTTCTGAACGCTTGACGAACCAAACTTGGAAAACAAGCGAAACAGACAAGCGAAATAAATGTTGACGTGGTGATATATGGAGAAGCGGAGCTGTCTTGCCCCTTGGCTGTCTGTCGTGCACTGGACAGATTCGAGACCGACAGTCGATCGCGTCCGTTGGTCCTCGAGCCGATACGCGCCCGCGGACCAAACGAGGGGAAGGACTTTGAGGGGGTAGGTACCTGGGTATCAGCCGTCCCCTCCCACCGCAGGCCACCGCCGCTTTGGGAGTCGAGGGTCGCGGGAGGGGATGAAACAGTGAATCACCCGCGGCGGGTCATACGGAATGACATACATACCTACCATTGCCCACACCCACACCCACGCTCACACTTCGGTCTCTGTGTCCGAGTCGCAAGACGAGGCAAGAGAAGAGGTTCAGAGTGCGGCGCTGACCGCCGGTGTCCGGATGGATGGAAAGGCTGGCATTTAGACGTCGCGGGCTCCGCGTGTCGACGCTCGACAGCCACGTTCTTTCTGACTATAGCCATTCGTACCACGGGTTTTCAAGAGGCACCTCGAATGGTTGCGGAATCCCGTCCACGGAAACAAGTTCCGAGCTGAACGTTCGCCGCTCGGACCTTGAGACGCTTTAGGATATTTTTCATTGTCCCCTGGCCCTGCAGGGTGTGAGAGGGGGGTGGGTAGATTGCCGTGTCGTTATTCAGAACTCGGCGTTGGGGTCCTCACAACTGGGGGGCCCGTCAGTGACTCGCGAAATTCATTACAATCTCCATGCGAACATGAACCTGAACGCGAATTTGCGATGGTGGCTCGGGGGATGCCGGGGCTCCGTGTTTCGGACGGATACAAAGTGGGGACATGGCTTCACGTAGGGGTAGCGTGAACGCAAGCATGCGAAATCCAGGGCCGCGGATCAGCGATACTGTGGGTTGCCAGGCTGAGGTAGGAGAGAAGAAAGCAATATGTTCGAGTTGAAACAATCGTCGCTGGTAAGCCACGTGGTGGTGTATACCCTCCTGGAAAAAGGTCCTAGGATGTGTAATGGAGTGACGTTCGGATTAACCCGTCGCAGAGAGGGGGATATGAGACGGATTTCATGTCATCCTCGGTAACTGACCGGCAGGACACTGCATTGAGGTGCGACATGCTCGCGGGGCGCCGGTGCTAGTATACGTAAAGGTGCATACGTGCAAGGGGCGCTTGTCAGCAAACACTGGGAGTGGCCACTGGGGGTCATGTGCAAACGACGGCGCGTGCTCTTCGACGACGACGATGGGGTATGTTTTGATCAATGGCTGGAGCGGAATGCCCACTACCAGAGTGAATTCTGGCTGAGAGAAATCTGGAGCTTTGAATGTGGCTTCCCAACATGCTATGCAGTGTCAGCGACAGTCAGCCTACGTGCGTGATCACTCATCGTCGGAAGTGACCGGCTAGCGTGCCCTTTCACGTGTCCAGGGTTTCCTCAGGGGCACTGTCCGACGACTTGTGGTGGGGTGTCGATGCTGATGGGTAGGTTAAGAAAATGTCACAAATATGTAGGAAGAAAGAGCATATTTCGTCGCTCTCTGTATTTTGTCGCCGCTTTCCGTACCCGAGTCGTTCCTTGAGGGCCGCAGTGAGCATAACTATGGCAAGGCGACGAAAGAAAGAAGTGACAGTGCACAAATCGGGGGTGTTCTCCTGCCGAGGTGAGAGATGGTTATGTATATCCGTACGGAGACAAGCCCCAAGCTGGATGAGGACACGACTCGTACTCTACCAGCTAGTAGAGGTCCGGTGCAACGTCGCACGCGTGAAGGGTTGCCATAAATGGAAATGGCGACCCGGGATCGGGCATTTTTGGAGTGTTGAAGAGACTCAACGCCATATACGTGGCAGATGCTTCGCATTTTGAGTGGCCCTTGAACCGAATCCGCAAGAAGAGAAAGAAAAAAAAAAAGGACGAGTCGCCCTCTCGTCGTCGTCGAGTCGCGTCGAGGATGGCGTATACCGTGACCGACCCGGGTGGTGTGTACGCTGAGACAATGTCAACGACATAGCCGAGTTCGCCAGAAGCTGTGTAGTCGTGTTTGAACCTGGTTGGGGGCTGCGAGCGCCTGAAAGAGTCAACCAGCAACTTCTCACACGTCCCTCCGCCGTCGCTCAACCATCAACAACAATGAGCCCACCACAGGACAGAGACGTCGTCATGGGTCCCCCTCCTCCCCCGCTCCCCTCATCCATTCAGCCATCAGTACCCCAGTCCACTAAAGATAATCAAGACGTCCTCGAAAAGTACAGAAAACTCAAAAGACGGTATTTTGAGCTCGAAGAGGTGTGTCGAGCGCTAAGTCGTCGCTCTTGGGTCACGCTCAACGGGCACGCCATCAGAAACACCAGGAGACAGTGTCCGAACTCAGGCACTCTGGCGAGCGAAACGTCAAACTCCGAGAGGAAAGAGAGTACGTCCCGAGGTTTCCGATTACTGGCATTTCGTTTGATGTGTATCCAGCCTCATCCTGCAACGAATACACGAACTCGAGACTCGTCCGGAGCCCACGACACCCGCCCAACCCTTCCCACCATCCAGTGCGTTTCCGCGCTCGCTCCTCTCTACTCGGGCCCGCGCAGTCTTTGTCAGCAATCTGCGCCAGGCCATGGCGGAGGACGAGGCAGAGGACCACAACGTCGATCCCCTACTCAGCTCTCGCTATCTCGGTCCGTTGGCTCGTAAGCGCGCAGACGATGAACATCGCGAACAAGTCGGGGACGAAGCCCGCCAAGCCCGTCGACAGACCAAGCGACCCCGCGCAACAGCCAAGGGCAAGGAACCCGTTGTACCGCCGCTCCCTTCCCAGCCCATACTCACTTTGGCCCCCGTCCCACAGCATCCCGGGGAGGGCGGTGCGCCACCTCTCCTTGTTTCGAATAAAGGGGCTCGGTTACGTCTCAAACCACCTGTGAAACCGCCTACCGAATCGGATGTGGGTCCCTCAGTGAATCATCGTCCGCCGTCGCCCTTGTCGCCCGTCCTGACACCGCCAGAGGATCATCCTTATCAGTCGGGTCCGTACACTGCAAACGGTACACAACCTTCTGTTCCTGCTCTTCCTGCCAACTCGCCACCACTCCCCGGACACTCGCCTTCGTTGGTTGCGTCACCTGCCACATCTGCATCCCGGCCGTCAGATATCCAACGGCATGCCAAACCAAAACGGCTCAAAGCACATACAGTCACATCCAAGAGCTTTAGCATTCCAACTGTGCCGCGAGATAAGAAGGGCCGTCCTCTCTTACCACTCAATGTGGGCATCATGACCGTCATCAATCTTGGTGAGGTTTGCATGCGAGAGCACTTTCACACAGAGCGATACATATTTCCTGTCGGGTACGAAGTGACCAGGTGAGTCAGTCTTGCCATCGTTGACGCACGCACGGCTGATCCCTTGATCCAGACGCTACCATTCGACGGTAGATCCTAATACCGACGCTGTATACCATTGTTCCATCCTCGATGGAGGGGATGGGCCCAAGTTCCAGATAGTGGCGTCAGATGTTCCTGATCGACCGATGATTGCTGGGACGGCGACAGGAGCATGGTCATCGATCGTCAAACAAGCGAACGCGATCCGTAATCGCCAACACTCCAACTCTGTCTCCGGACCCGACTTTTTCGGGCTTGGACAGAATACTATCAAACACCTCATCCAAGAACTTCCCAACGCCGATCGGTTACGGGATTACGTCTGGCAACACTTTGCAGAGGGAGGGTGAGTCGTGTTCACATTTTTGCCGAGTAAATGAGAGGTGGTGCTGTTTTCGTTGTATGGCCCAAGGCCGAGGGATCGGTTGAGCGTTTATTCTCTCTCGTGACCGTCGACTATTTGTGGCCCGTTTCTCTTTTGCTCGCATCTCATTTCCTAATCATGACACGATGTGACACAGACATTTAGGCGGTAGGCACGCGGCCGTCATTCCTGCCCTCCCAGAGGATCATGATCCCAACGCAAACGACGGTTTTGTCGACGACACCATGACCACTCCTTATTTGCACCCACCACCACCACCATCGCATATGCAATCGCAACTGTTTGCGACCATCTTACTCCCACCACCCACACCGGCTGATACGTTGAACATACACGAGTATCGGCCGCCGCCTGTCAAGGAACGTGACCCAAAACGCCAGAGCAGTAACAATACCAACAGTAGCACCTCCCACCCGTCAAACGCAACATCACACGCCCACTCCCATTCGGCATCCCCGCCGAATCTGAGTTCGAGCGACTCGACGCCACCACATTATACGAATTCAAGCGCACCATTACCACCACAACCTCCGTATGGAAATGCGTCGACAGCACCGGCGGTCCCGGCGACGTTTGCGAGTATTATGAATGCGTATCCGCCGCAGCCCATGGGGCGTGAGGAGTCGCAGGCACAGTCACGTCCGGGATCGAGAGAGGAGCCAGCAGGGCGGCCGGTCCGCGAATAGAACAATCACGCTCTGCTCGTCCTGTGCCCACACCAGACGTCTCATTCGATGTTCGATGTTCAAACGCTTTGTACGCTACCCTAACTGATCTGGTTCTTGTCTGCATGTTGTCGTGGTGTACCGCTTGCCTTTTTTCGACTATGCTTGTCACAGTCGCCAATCTTCCCTCTCCTCTCGTTCCCTTTTCCTATCTCGGCTCCCTTTTTGGTTGTATATCTGTGTCTACGCTTAGCGCTCGGGGTGGGCTCTACATATCGTTTAATTTCTCTCGGTTTTCTTGTTCTAGTTGTTCTGGTTTTTGCCCTCGGTATTATTGATTATCGTCTATCGCTCTTTTGTTTATTCCTACCGTTACGATTGGAATTGGTACGAGTAGGTTGCAGTATTCCATTATCTGGATTCTCTGGGACGGGAATATTGTAAGATGATGTTTCCATTATGTTTTAGCCCGACCGACTGCACCACCACTGATTTGTCTTGGAACAGACACAGTTGTGAATCTGACTGAGAAGTCGTCGATTGAATCATAAAGAGACCACCATGGATTGCTACGTCTCCCTCTCCCTTGCCCCTTCGAAGAGCCCCCTGCTGGATAGGCTGGGCTTTCTCACGCCGCGCTGGTTACAGTTATGCCTGCTTTGGATCGTTCCCGCGGGCATTACACGAGTACGCACCGTGGGTAGGTGTGTTGCTGTGACACACACTGCCAGAGAGGTGGTCCATTCATTTTCTGTTTAACCTCTTGTCACTGAGATGCAGACCACCACAGTCTTCACAGGTGAATGCGTCGGCAGCATCAGTGGCTCCGACGACATTCAATGTGAGCACTCTGAATGTGTATCCACCACAGCCGTCGGGGCGTGAGGCCTTGAGGAGTCGCAGGTACAGTCACGACTCACAAGGGGGTCGGTTCGTGAGTAGATCAATGGCGTTCTCCTTGTCGTGCTGTACCCATGCCGGGCGTCCCATCCGACGTTCGGTATTCAGTCGCCTTATACGCTACTTGATGACACGTTCGTTTAGTCCGGCTGCTCGTGTTTGCATGCTGTGCTTGTTCATCCCTACCACTACCCCTTCAATGCATCCGCGCACAGTGCGGTAGGGCGGGCTTTACGTTTCTCCCGTTTTTCTTGTTCTGGGTGTTCTGGTTTTCGACCTCACTGTTGATACATCTTTTAGCCCCCTTTGATGACGTCTTGCAGAGTCCCCCATCCCCTCGTGGGTGGGACATGTCCCAACTCTGTGGGACGTCACGGCGCTGCCCGATTGTCGTCGTCTAGGATGACGCACGACGTGTGCGGACTGGACGACGAAGCGGGGGGGGGGCGATACCGAACCAGCGCACACGAGTGGTTTTCGGAATATGTTGCGCAGCCTCTGTGGGGACTCCGTGCCCGTAGCGAGGATCGTGCTGGGCTTTCTGATGGGGTAGTATGTGAGGCAGACATTTTTCTTTCTTTCGTTTCATTAGGACCGGGGTGCAATGGCCAATTATGTTAGCGCCGTGTCGACAGACCGAACGATCAAGCAACAGGAGAGAGAAAAAGGGAATGCATTCATATAGTACGACACGCGTCTCGGTCAGACAAGTCGATAGTCATAGTCAATGGTACGATCGACAGTGATCGATGTCCAGTCCGTGTGGCGTGAATCGACGACCGGCGACTGCTCGAGGCATCACACAATCCCATATTTACGCCTCTCTCTCTCATGTCGGCCACTCAACCACGGGTAGAGCATATGTTGCAGGAGAGAGCGCCTCTGTATTTGAGCGTTTCGGCTAAAAAGTAACTAGGGGGGGGTGAGTTGAGAAAACCATCTGGGACTCGCGTCGACTCACCTGAGCATCGGACGTGCGGTGTGGACATCTTCGATGCTGGTGTTCCCCGAGTCGGTCTTGGTAGTGTTCGATAACTTGCCAATCACGATGGGGTCACTTCGCGTCTCCCGTCGTTCGCCATAGGATATACATCGATTTGATTGTCTGCTCGACAAAAAAAAAAAAATAGTGAGCATATACGAGGACCGTGGCCCATCCCCACAAAACGGGTCATGTACCTCAGGCCGCAAATGATATACCATATTCTTGATGAAATACCCAAACGTACCAGGACCCGTTGCTTTACCCTGTGCAGCCTCGACCGTAACGTTCTGATATAGTGGACTCGCACGCCGGTTTTATGTCGCGAACGCCTGGTGGCAAGCGTCCCCATGCCACCTTTAACAAGATCGATCGATGCGTCGCCGGATGGAATCGCGCACCGATCCGGCAACACGTACATGTCGAGTGCGAACCCGTCGTTATCGGAAACACACCGTGACCAGATCGCATCGGTGCGGTGAGCACACAAGTCCTTGGCGCGACGACCCGACCTTTTGAAACGCGCGCCAATGCGTCGCCGCGGTGCTTTTTTTCAAACAGCGTCCATGTATAACCGATCAAACCAGGCGCTGTCTCGAAAAGCCAAACAGTTCAACTCCACTTTCGACTGTCACGGATGTCCCGGTCCCCTTCCCCACGGCCATCGAGGACGAGGAGGCCAGGCAAGAAGCAAGCAAAGTGTTCGAAGGTGTGGGAGGGGATTGTCCCGGGTGACGTTTGGGAATGAGAAAGAGAGGTTGTTAATGACTATGGGGTAAATTGGCGGGCTGTGTGGGTCAGGAGAGTCAGTGATGGTAGCAATGGTGACAGATATGAGCGAAACCAACACATTCCCAGAGTACGCTTGTCTATACGTGCGGTCATTAAAATTTACTTGAGGGGTATCGAACGCGGTCAACATGTTCCTTTTTACCCATAATCTTGCCCAGGTATGGGTATTCCATCTGACAGGACGCTATTTCCGCCGGTAGACCGGAAGGATCCTTCTCCTGGAGCAGCAAAAAAGACTCTCAGGATCGATCTCAACAAAATATCAACAGAGCTAGCCTGTGGGTATCAACTGCGTAACCAGGGAATCCGCTCGTCGTATTGAATGCAGGTGCTGGTATGCTCCCAAGTTCGTCCGCCCTCGTGATCGAATATCGAATAGGCAGCTGACAATCCACCGAGATACCGGATGGCCATGTCGAAGAAAGGGGCATAGGCATTCTAAGAACTGATGAATGGAACCGCGCAGGGAAAGGGGAAGGCTTACGGACGGCAGCGGAAAGTTGGCACGACGGATGATCGGCAACGCACGTGTACACTCGTCCTCTAATCTCGTGAGCAGCATCGTAGTGAGGGAATCCACAAAGGCACAAGTTGACCGGGGCTGCTCGTTCAGCCCAATTTTGAGGCATCGCGGGTGGCCAGAAGAAGTCGTGGTCGTCGGCGAAAAACACCTGACCTCGCCGGAAGTAAGTATAGTAGAGGGTGGAGAGAACGGCGGGGATGTCCATTGTCGAGTGTGAGAAGGGTATGGCGGATGGTCCTCCGGCGGTGTTGGAGTGAGGCGACGACGTTGGTAGTAGTGGAGGAGGGAGCCAACGCCTTCATAGTCGCAAAGACCGCACACAAAGGAGACCGCAGCGAGTCAACGCAGTTCGCAACTCGACACGACTTGGACAACGTGACATTAGCAAAAGTGCCAAGATCTTGCAAGGCCTAAATAGGGCAAACAAGGCCGAATTCACCCGTAGTATACCACCACCGACTATCACGGTAAAGTTGGCGTTACCTGTCGTACTTTTCATCATCTTTGTCCAGACGTGATTCAGACGGTATAATGGCAGCTTCTTCGTCGCGGTTGAGAATCGCTGTGGTCCAGTTTGCGCCCAAGGTGAGGTGGTCCTTCTGGCTTGTCTTTGGGGTGATGACGATCATAGCCGCTAACGCGGACGCGAACGTTTCAAACAGCTCGGAGAGGTACATGCGAATATCGCGAAAGCGCGCGAACTGTGTCGAGGGTCAGTACACAGTTCTATCCCCGCAGTACACTGATTTAGACAGTCTGGGCTTGGGTAGCAGATTGGCACCACGATCGGTCGACTTGGTGTGTTTCCCCGAGATGATCTTTAGTGGTAAGCACGCGCGTTCGTCGTGCTCACGAGTCCTTTTTTTGCAGTAGTTTTTGCTGATACAATGATGCTCTATCCTTTCGGAACGTTGACGGTGAATCGATGATCATGGACAACGTACTCGTAACATGTCTGGGTGGGTTCACGTGGGTACAACAAAGGCTACATGTTTCCCGACGCACCATCCATCGCCCCCTACCTCGAACACCCCAGGACAGGTCCCACGTCAACGTTTTGTGCAGAGCTGGCGAGGCATCTGCAGTGTTACGTCGTAGCTGGCCTCCCGGAATGTCTCGAACCTTCCGCCATGCAGTCCCCCGACCCTTCTTTGCTGTCGCCCGCGCCCGCCTCTACCACCACTGCTACTGCTACTTCGCTCCCTTCCCCCCCCTCCACTCCCGACCTGTCGCCCCCGCTCAGCTCCATTGGCGCCAACGCAGCTCTCCTGTACGATGCCACCGGCCACCTCCTCCACACGTACCACAAATCCAACCTCTTCCCGACCGACGTCACCTGGGCCCGTCCCGGCGCCGGGTTTACCACACTCGATTTGCCGATGCCGTTCGGCCGGACCGCGGTGGCGATCTGCAACGACTTGAACGTGAACGTGGGTGAACCGGATGGGGGGGTGTGGCGCTCGATCGAAAAGGGGCCGTATGAGCTGGCGGAGTATTGTAGGCGGGAGGGTGTGAGGGTATTGTTGTTGCTGAATGCGTGGTTGAGGTCAGAGGAGGAGGGGAAGGGGAAGGGGAAGGGGCGGGGTGGAGACAGAGATGATCACGATCGTAACGGGACCCTCGGGACCGATGGGAATGGACAACCTGAAGACGACAATGATAACGGTTCTGAAGAGATGGAGGATGACCGTGACGATGATGGATTGGAACCGAATTGGTGCGTGCTGAATTATTGGGCGATGCGTTTGCGACCCTTGTGGGCCAAAGACGTCGACATGAGCGCGGATATGAATACGGAAGAGGGCGCACGCCGGTCCGAGACGTCAGCGGAGACGGCGCGAATGAACGACGAGCGAGAGTGCCTCGTCATCATATGTAATCGATTTGGACATGAACGAGGTGCGAGATCATGTCATCCTATCCATTTATCGGGTCGTGGTATCTCCCGAACGCAACGTTAACGATAACTGAACCGTGTGTTCATTCTTCATTTTTTCATTCTTTTAGGAAAGACGTTTGCAGGGTCGTCTGCAGTGTTCTCCATGCGGCCAGGTTCAGGTAAACCCCGACTGTTGCACGTCATGGGCGAACGTGAAGAAGGTGCCTCTGTTTGGACTGCCAGGGTCTGATCCCAGGGAAGCCATTGGAAGAAGGGGGGATCGGATCGTCCTGGCGTACGAATCGACCAGACACTGTCCTTCAATACCAACCTCCGCGCGTGTGTAGACTTCATCAATAACGATTTGAGTGTATATCCTGGCGAGCTCAATTATGGACGAGTTTATCAGGATTCATACTGATGCTGCAGGTAACACGAACTCAAGGAACTGCACAATCGATGTCTACATACTTGCGATTCAGAGTAATACTTGCATATATGCATCGAATCAATGCAGCTCATCGTGTGTACCTGAGCGATCACACAACAGCCACCTGGGAAACGTGATTGAAAGAGTAGAGTAGTTTGATCCTTGCGGATGCTAGCCCACCGTAAATATAACGATGCAGGTCAAAGAAAAGAAACGCGCACCGTTAGATGTACCCCCGCAGCTGAGGGTTGAAATGGATTATTTTCTGGTAGTACCTAACAGGATGTGAACTGTCATGGCAAGTTCTACCATCACCAAAAAAAAGTCATACTGGATCTGCTGCCCTTGGATCCGTAGCACCTCGACCGCTCTGGAAAGTATGTTTGTTCGGATGTTTGGGAACAGCAACCTGGCGAGCTGATTTATGCTGTAATATGTAATGAGTCCCTGCATACGAATCCGAGGAAAAGCGAACCCCTTGTTTTCGGGTGTGTCCTGTAGACGTTCGCTAGGAAGATACATTATATACACCGCATCCGATCTGCCAAGAAAGAACACTTACTGCATTGCGTTCAGCTGCAGCCATCCGTGGAGGACTCTTGGGTGTGTCATCCACTCTCGCTGGAGAGTGGGAAGGGGATCGACCATCGGCAGGCTGGCGCGACTTTCCAGAACGTTGGCGGAGCTTATGTGAACTGGGGTCTTTCTTACTCTTCCTTTGTAGCAACTTTTTAAACATTGAACGGCCACGGGAAGACTCAGCGGTATCTGGTATGACATCTGACGACTGTGATAAAGCTTTGGACGGGCCCAGCTGCGATACCTCGTCCTGCCGGCGATCCGATAGTACTAGAGGAGGTTGGGGACGGCGGCTCGAGCAGCGTCAACATGGAAATAAAGGGTAAATGAAGCAATCACCAACCTCGTCAAAGTTGAATTCAGGAGCCGGTGCGCTCGGCGGTACCTCGACCTACACCATCATGAGAACTTGTTTCATGGGAGAAACGAACAAAGTGATACCTCGAGAAGATCATCACCATCTCTGCTGTGTCCCTTGGACTCGAGTGGATTGGATTGGCCAAGTTCTTCCTGGTTTACGCACACGGTGGAGTCAGCACAGCTCCTTTGGCGAAGGAATGACCAACACCTGCCACGTTAGAGTTGTTGTCATAGCCACCCGGTGTCGATGGCTGCTCGTTTCGTTGTACTTCTTCATGAGTACATACCTACCTAGTTTGTCAGCATGGGAGACAGAATGGCTAGGATGGCACAAATACTTACATGGAAAGGACCATACATATCAGGGAGGATCTTGCTGAGATCATGAATGACGAATTTTCCATCAGGTCGTCCAGTCACCAGACAGCTGCTATCTGGGGAAACAGCAACCAAGTGCATCTTTTTGCTGTCCTTGATGACAGGGCCAATCCAAGTAAGTGTTGATGTGTCGAGGAACGAGATTGAGGATGGTGCGACGGTAGCGATGAATTTGCCGTTGGCAGCTAGAGCAATAGAGTACATATTATTGTTGCGGCCATGAATTGACGATTCAGCAACCTGGGACCCGGAGGCAGTATCAAACGACCTGACTTTGCCATCGTGGGATATAGCGAAGATTTGTTGACCATACGCCCGACCATGCAAGCGGAGTGACTGGGTTCCACTGGGGTATGATGATGAGTCGATTGTAATGAGTTTGTCACCGTTCCGACTGTCGAAAATGCGAACCGAGCCAAACCGGCAGGCAGTGGCAAGGTGCTCGCCATTCGGAGAAAACTTGATTCCAGTGACTCGATCATCGTGCCGGGGCAGGCCAACGAGCCTCTCCCCGCCAGTGATGCTCCAAATACTCGCTTTGTTGTCAGGTTGCCCGGTCCCAGTGGCAAACATGGTCGAATCATGGGAGATGTCGACTGCAGCCACGTAATTTGTGCCCTCCACGTCGATGACCTTTTCACGCAGCTCCGCATCCCACGCGCATGCGCCCTGATCAGTACCACATACTACTCACTTGTGATCCCTTGACACAGATATCGCGCGCAGCTTCACACCTGTTTGTTTTCCGACCTCTTTACTGTCTGCGAGTTGCCATCGCCGAATTCCATAACCCCCGCCCAGAAGATGCTTTCTGTCAGGGTGGACACGTGGAACACGACCGCGTATACATAGTCAGGGCTACCAGTGTCGAGGACCATTGTTTGTTGGGCTTTCTGAATTGTCAGCACTGTTCGATCACTCCTCGGAGCTGCTACCCACTGGTATTCGTCGACGACATCATTTCGCTGATTACACAATGCTCGGTGTCGAAATGTCACTCAATAAACACGTTTTGTTATCCTTAATATGGTCTGTTCACACAGCAGCCTCGTGTCTTTGGCGCTCATTCTTACTCGGATCCTAGCCAAGTGACCTCGTTGCGATGACTAGGTAACCATTCAACTTGACTGGCGAAACTTTCTCTGCCAAGGGCAGTCTGGGGTCGCTCGTCATATCTCGGCTGCAGGACTCGGTTCGCGACGAATGGGTAACTTGCGACGTATGCGTTGCACACTGCTGGGCATCCTCGCCCTTCCCACACGTCTCTCCGGAGCTCGACGAGTTGCGCTCACACACTGCCAAGTTGACGCCGGAAATGCCCTCGGACGCTGAACGACAAGTTTCCCTGTTCACCACGGGTGGGTTGCCTCACAGACATCCGAATGAAAGCCACTGAGTTGCCGAAGATTGAACAAGCAAGGTCGACGGCTCCATCCACGACCTGTCGCACTACTTCGGCCAAGGCCCAAGGCTCGTTCGAGCTAGCGAACATTTACGCACCTCGTGGCCAGTATGCTTCCATTCTCTATGACGTTGCCTGGACCATCGACACTGACGAGTTGGCCAGATACGATTATTCCCCACAATCTGTTGTTCGCACTACAGAAAGCGCCTTACTTAAAACCAAGTGCACCTTCCGATCCTTGGCTTCCATTCACTGAACTGACCAAGTTGTGTCGCAGTTTTCCCTACGTGTCCTCAACAAGTGACTCCAACTCGCTCGAACAATGTTTCGCACCCATATCACGATCACATGTCAAAATCACCTCTGGTCTCATCAGGTGGACAGGCTGGTCAAGTGCTCACGAGGAACTTGAGGGGATGAATAACATCATCAATTCGAAGCTCGGTATTCTGGGGCCGTCTTGTAGGCGCTGGGGCGACCTTATCATCTAGCCTACGTCAAGAACCGTACATCTCTGGCTCGCCACGCGCACACTCCCTCTATGCGACCTCCGAGCACTCTGATTGTTCTGTTCGCATTCTTTCAGGCCACTAATACCCTCTTACTTGACACTGACGTGGTTATCGTCTTTAACAACGATCTGGACCCGTCCAACCCCGACCGTGGTGGTGCACTCTTGTTGAGAACACCATAAACTTACCCGAAAGCAGCGTCGACTTGCGCCGAACTTCACTTCAAGAGACATTGCTTTCCCCTCCAACGAGCACGGGCTTTACATCGGAAAATTTAACGTTTCTCACTTCTGGCAGACACGGAGCAGGGTTGGTGCCTGGCTCGAGCGTTTGGATCGTAGGAAACAGTAACTTTCTGTTCTTTTCCTGGTAACTGGTTCAAACTTCCTTAGCTGGCTGCGCGGCCCTCACTGTGGGAACTTCATCCCCGTATGACGACATGATCGACCCTTCCTCACGCTTGCCCGCTCTCTGTTTCAACTCTGCCCTGTTGATGCGTTCTAACATGACGTCCTACGACACCACCAGGCAGATCGACGTGTCGACATCCAAAGCTGGTAGTCTTCGTGGCTTCCGAGTCAAGTTCACGTGGCGTTTCCTGGGCATCAAGTACGCGAAATAGACGACAGGCCAAGGCCGTTTTCAGCCGCTCTTGCATATGGTCCCTTTTGCGCTCAGGTAGGACTCGTCCGTTCAGGGTTTCGTCCACTACCTCGGCGCGAGCTTTTCACGCCAAGTTCCTGTGCGTTATCGTTCCTTTTTTGGTATGACACTTGCTCATGCGCACACGCACATACGTAGCTCGGAACACGAACGAGTGTGTTCAATGCGCTTCGCAAGGCCCTCCATCCGGTCTTTCCCCTCGACGCGGCCACCTCTGGTAATACCGCCTGGAGTATCCTCGGAGGTGCTCCGGTGAGCATGGAAGACGGGTACCCGCTCTGGGAGCTGTTCGCCGTATGATCCACACGTGTGATATGCGAGGTGGATGATGCTGAGGGTCTCGCCGCAGGACGCTTGTTCTCGCAGACGCCGCCAAGAAACTCGGACATGCGATTCGTATCGGGTGTGCGACACCATCTGGAAGAGGCACGCGTAGCACAAAATGGCCAGTGATTGCGTCGCTCAATCGACGGGGGAAAGGGAAAGGCCAAAAACAGCGAGAAGAGCGATGCACGATAAATCATCGTCCGCCGTCACCCCGCGCCCGTCCCGACACTGCCAGAGGATCATCCTTATCAGTCGGGTCCGTACGCCGAAAACGGTGCACAACCTTCTGTTTCTGCTCTCCCTGCCAACCAATGGCATACCAAACCGAAGCGGCGCAAAGCACATACAGCCACATCCAAGCGCTTTAGCATTCGATAAGAAGGGCTGTTGTGGGCATCATGACCGTCATCAATCTTGGTGAAGTTTGCATGCGAGAGCACCTTCACACAGCGATACACCCTTCTGGTCGGGTGCGAAGTGACTAGGTGAGTCAGTCTTGCTGTTGATGACGCACACATGGCTGACCCCACGATCCAGACGCTACCATTCGACGGTAGATCCTGATACCGACGCTGTATGCCATTGTTCCATCCTCGATGGAGGGGATGGGCCCAAGTTCCAGATAGTGGCGTCAGATGTTCCTGATCGACCGATGATTGCTGGGACGGCAACAGGAGCATGGTCATCGATCGTCAAACAGGCGAACGCGATCCGTAACCACCAACACTCGAATTCTGTCTCCGGGCCCGACTTTTTCGGGCTTGGACAGCATATTATCAAATACCTCATCCAACATCCGGTAATACTTTACGGAGGGAGGGTGAGTCGTGTTCACGTTTTTGCCGAGTAAATGAGAGGTGGTGCTGTTTTCGTTGTACGGCCCAAGGCTGAGGGATCGATTGAGCGTTTATTCTCTCTCATGACCGTCGACTATTTGTGGCCCGTTTCTCTTTTGCCCGCGTCTCATTTCCTAATCATGACACGATGTGACACAGACATTTAGGCGGTAGGCACGCGGTCGTCATTCCTGCCCTCCCAGAGTATCATGATCCCAATGTACCCGCGGTTCTGGCGACGTTTGCGAGTATTATGAATGCGTACCCGCCGCAGCCCATGGGGCGTGAGGAGTTGCAGGCACAGTCACGTCCGGGGTCAAGAGAAGCTGGGCGGCCGGTCCGCGTAGAGAACAGTCGCTTTCCTTGCCCCGTGCCCCTACCTCATCTGGTTCTTGTTTACATGTTGTCGTGGTGTGCTGCTTGCTTTTTTTTCGACTGCTTGCCACAGTCGCTCAGCGCTTACGATGGGCTCTAGGGTCACATCATTTAGTTTCCTTCCGCTACGATTGGAATTGGTACAGCTAGGATGCAGTATTCTACTATCTGGGTTCTCCGGGATGGGAATGTAAGATAATGTTTCTGATTTCGCCTCCCTCGATGGCCCATCTTGTCTAACCAAGAAGCCATCGACTGAATCATAAAGGGACCACCATGGATTGCTACGTCTCTATCTATCTTCCCCCCTTCCCGTCCGAAAAGCCCCCTGCTGATGAATCTCCTCACAGGTACCCAATCTCGCTGGACACCCCCTGAATGGAGAAGAAGCCTTGCTCGTCATGACCCCCAACAACAGTACATCGTTACCGCTGCTTCTCAGTACAAGGAACGGTCATCATTACGGGATTGCCAACATGAACACATCATCCTGGTAGCACCGGCTGTCGTCAGGGTGTCCCGCACCATCCGAGGGACCACCCCCCCCGCTCGGCTCGGCATCCATGGTACCGCAGACGACACCGTCTCAATCCTTGGCGACTACGGCACGGTCAACATCCCAGATCACCGTGTCTCACATGGCCACCTGATCGTGCGCCATCCCTCACCAACGTCTCCAAACTCATCAATTCCATTCACAAATGCATGCCAGACTATCGTCTGCTCAAGACTTCTTGTTATTCCTTTGCTCGTGCAGTGATAGAGTGCATCTACTTGGCCTACGACGGGATTCCAGGGCGAGAGAGGCCGAGCTTTCTCACACGTCGGTCGTATCTGCTTGGGATCATTTCCGCAGGTATTACAAGAGCGCAAATTGTGGCCAAGTGTGTCGCTGTGACACACAGAGAGGAATCAGGGGATAGCGATAGCTATGGTGAGTCCTTTTATCTTCTACTCCTCCTTGTGGCTGATGTGCGGATCTCAAAGCACCATCATCACAATCTTCGGTGGACGAATCAGCAGTACCAGCGGTTCCAGCGACCGCCGACACTCTGAATGTGTACCCACCACAGGCCGTGTGAGGAGTCAGTCATGCCCAGGGTCGGGAGAGGCCCATCAGCGAAGCGATCGGTTCGTGAGTAGATCAACAACACTCCTTATTGTCCTGCACCTATGCCGGACGTCCCAGCCGATGTTCGACGACTCGCATTTACGGTACACTACTTGATTGACTCGTTAGTTTCGTCTGCGTGTTCGTGTTTACATGCTGAGGTTGTTTTTTTGGTCGTGCTTGGTAAATTATCGAACATCGAAGCGTTTTGCGCAGCCTCTGGGGACTCCCCGCCAGTAGCGAGGATCGTGCTGGGCTTTCTTATGGGGTAGTATGTGAGACAGACTTTTTTTTTCTTCGCTTCATTCGCCTGAGGACTGGGTGTAACACCGGCAGGTCCTGTTTCAACTCCTTGTCATCGATGTATAAATCTCAAAGCATAAACACAAATTGAACCACAGGTTGCGAGTCCTCTGCAGGAGGTGGTATAGCATATATCTTGTCTTTGTTCTCTATCGTCATATTGAACGAGAACAGTCCACTATTCCCAGTCGTGAACACAGATTGCTTCCCTGCTACAGCCATTCATACACTCACTTTTCAGTCAAAATCAACTTGTCGCATCAGGTGGCCGAACGTGCAGAATGACCCGGGGCAGCTTCTTCCTCTCCGTCCCGTTTGACAGGACCTCCTCCCTCGGGTCTATCTCACCGCGACCGGACTCCAATTTCGATACGCCTACAGGGGGAGCGGTGGTCGCACCGGTGGTGGCGTGCTTCGCAGACTGCTTTCCCGAAGCAGATACACTCCGACCTTCTTTCTTGCCAGCGCGTGGGTGCGCGCTGCTGACTCGAGCGCTGTCTAACACAGGCTTCTTCCGCTCACGGAGCGTCATGGACGTCGGCGTGGCCCATGTACCATCACCACCCATACTTGCACCCCGAGCGGACGACGCCTTTGTTCCGGTGTCTGCTCCTTCGCCGCTGAGTACTGAGAGGAGATCAACGGTGCGAGCAAGCCATTCCTCCATGCCCGCTCGCGTGGACGCGGATTTGCGAGGCTTGGCAGCTTTTTCGAGCTGCAAAGAAAAGAAAAAAAAAGTGAGCTGGCGTTATCCGGTTCAGCAAGGCCGCGAACGGGACGTCGCACCTTGACGAGGTTTCCCTTGCTCCACCATGTGTGGTCGACCCATTCATCTGAGTCGGATACACTCGCTTGGCCAGGGACATCCACCAAACCACAGAGATGTGCCATGGCGCCGCTCGTCAGTGCACGGTCGCTGTACCCCCCTTCGAGTACGCTCACGACCCGGCCATGAGCGTATACATCGGCCAGCCTGCATGTCTCGCGGGTGAATCTGTGGTAGAAACCAACGGGTACCTTCCGGTGGTGCCGAGACATCGATGGGTACTCGTGCTCGCCAGCGTCGAACCCGCAACTAAATGGCCCAAGGGAGGTGAGTGGGTCGATGTATCGTTCAGACGCGTGGAGACCTAGCTGTACCTGACGAATATGATGACATCATCCCCAGGGCCACCCGTCTCGTCCAAGAAGTTGCGCGCACGGTGCAAGAGGGTGAGATACCGCGGGTAGAGAACGCCCCAGAAATGGGTATCTGACTCGTATCTTTCGAGGTGTATGTTCTCGATGTATTGTCCATGAGGACCGTGGATCGAGGTGGAAGCTGCTTGTACTATCTCTGGTTTACCGTCCTATGATCCAGTCAATCGAGAGTCATACTTCAGTGGATTACAAACCTCGCAGGGAAAAGATAGGATATCGTGTATGGATCCGTAAAATATCCGTGGCCCTGGTTTCGCGGGAGATGCGTTGGTCTCAGATAGGTTGGACTCCAGAGTCTGTCGATACGTTTCCTCGTTTATCTGCCATACAATCGACTGGGTCCCATTTCCTACAAGTAGCCGTTACTCTAGCAAACACGCTGAAATCAAGGGCGAGGAAGCGCACCGTGATGTAAATCTATGTCGAGAATGACGATTCTCTGTATGCCATGGTTTAAATGCGCTGAGAGTGTACAAGTGTGTGAACAAACGAAGGATCGTGTGAATAGGACAGTATACCATGCGCAGCGCCAACAGTGACGTTATTAATGAAGCAAAACCCGGATGGTGTATCTTCCCCACAGTGATGTCCTGGTGGCCTGATTGCCACAAACGCTCGTTCGCATAGATCGTCGGGTCCGTTAGAAAGCGGTTGCGGTCCACGCGTGGCCGTCACACACGCGTCAACTGCTTCGCATACGGCTCCGATGGCGCCTTGAATCGCGTCGATGGAACCTGGGCAGACTGTACACGCGTGACCGGCATGCACATGTAATATCCGAAGCGCGTGAGAAAGACATAGACAGGAACCAAAGAGTCGCACGAAAATAGTACTGACGGTATAAATCCAGGGGTGGGATCCCCTCCGGAATCTCCGTTCCTTTCTTGATGATGTTCGCTTGGCTGTCGCGCGCCCATGCGATGAGGTTTTCGAGGTAGACGTCCCGGTCGATGTCGCCATGGATGTATTTGACGGCGGCATGGTCAAGGAGGGAAACGGACGCGGAGGTTCTTCGGATCGTGACTGAGGCAGTACGGAGAGGAGAACGCGAACTTGGACTCGAACTTGAACTCGAGGAAGCTGGGTTTGCAGTAGGTGCAATCGCCATGCGCGCAAGCGCAGCTGCGAGGTCGCCTTCGTCCGTGCCTGTAGTCGCAGACGCGAGTCCGGGCTTTGTTGCATTCATGGCAGACTGGACGCCCTCGATGCGTGAGATAGCAGCAGCAAGCCCCAGCTTGACTGCATGAAGGCGCTCGGGACGCTCGAAGATGCCCGTGGTGTCGTGCGCACGTATGAAACGGTGTTTCAGACACTCGTCTTGGATGAATATTGCTGTGCGTTTGTCGTGTACATCGATAGACGGACTGGAGCGGGAAATCACCTGGGGATTATCCAAGTCTTTTGTAGCCTCTGGGACTACTATTCCACGAGGCATGGTGATATCCAAAGGCTCCGGTCCACTACTAGGTTCTTCAAGTTCCGAAATGCTTGAGGATGCTGCTATCAAAGAGTCCATCTCAATCTCTGGTAGCTTTTGTCAAGGTCAGTAATGGATATCGGGACGTTCTGATGGCTTTGCGAGAGCCACCGAGGTTCTTAACCAGGACAAGTGGCACGCAACGGTGAGGCTGACCGAGTATTTCAACGCTGGTTGGACTCAACAGGTAGGAATAAACAAAGAAGCGATAGACGGTAATGCAACACAACTGCATGCAAACACGGACACTCAAACGAAGCTCTACTCTCGGACCAACTCCCCCCCTGGCTCCTCTCTCGACCCTGGAAGCTGTACTACCTGTGACTCCTCAGGCCTCCTGCCCTGACAGCTGTGGACTTGCCAAGGTCGCTGGAACTGCTGGTGCTGCTGGCTTGGGCGCATTGACACATGAAGGTGGTGGTACTTCAAGCTGATTCACATGTCAGTGACAAGGAGCTAAACAGAAGATAAAAGGACAGACTCACCCAAGCGCTTGGTGGCAATGTGCGTTGCAGCTACAGCCCTAGCCACACCTTGTGCTCTTGTGATGCCCATGGGAATGACCCCAAGCAGATATGACTGACGGGTAAGAAAACCTGGCCTGTCTTGTCCCTGAATTCCATCATACACCAAGTAGATGCTGTCCATGACTACACGAGCAAATGAATAGCAGGAAGTCTTGACTAGAAGGTAATCTGGCATGGAGTGATGGGTGGCATCGATGAGTGAAGAGATGTCAGCAAGGGATGGGGCATGATCAGCTTCCCAAGTCAGGTGGTTGACCCGTCGATCCAGGATATTGACTGTGCCATAATCACCAAGAGTGGAGACAGTGTCATCCACAATGCCATGGATCCCGAGCCGGGCAAGGAAGGTGGTCCCTCGGATAGTGCGGGACACTCTGACAACAGTCGGTGCCTCAGGGGGCTGTGGCTGACCGGGACGAGGCTGGATGTTGAGGACGACGTATTCACGCTGGCAGTCTGGTAACGGCTGCCGTTCCTTGTACTGAGAAGCTGCGGTAACGATGTACTCCCGCTGGGGATCATGGTGAATAACAACGTCCATCCAGTCAGAGGGTGCCCAATAGGATTGAGTATCTGTGAGGATGGTCTGCATGGGAGATTTAATAGCAGAGGACTTTTCGGACAGGAAGGGGACCTGGGGAAAGTAGATGGAGACGTGGCAATCCATGGTGGTCTCTTTATGATTCAGTCGATGGCTTCAACTTGGTTAGATTCACAACGGGCATGTCTCTGACCATTTGGTGACAAATCAGTGGCTGTGTAATCGTGGCTGCAGAACCTCTTGTCTCGGACTATCCGTTTTCGTCGCCATTTTTGGGAAGCTCAGAAACTGTTCTATTTTTTATTTACTTCACGGAAGAACCCCACCACCTCCCTGTTTACATGCGAGGCGTCCCAAAAATTCACTTCAAAGACACATCGCGCGACGGGATCGGCTATGCTCTCCACCACCATTCCCATACCGAACCCTTGATCATGTCGACGCGACAAAGCATTTCCCACTCGCAGCAGTTGTAGCAATTACCTCGGTGGGTTTGGCAACGTCGAGCCTGCGGACCAGAAGTCTTTCATGATGCTTTGCCGCCAACCTGGAAAGAGCCTCGGTCTGCGTAGCGTTGCGGCGACTTTCTCGCCCCTTTGCAAGGCATGCTTAGTGACACAAAGACCGAAGCCAGAAGAACAACCTGTAACTGGTAAGGTGAGCATGGGATGCCCATGTACATCTGATAATAAGGCACTCACTGAACCCGACTTTTGTCTCGGATGGCATCACAGAGGACTGAGTGAGCAAGAAGGAAAGGAATAAATCAATTGATACAGAGCATCAAGGACAGTCGTCCCGGTCCATAGGTTCCAGGAGTCAAGAAGGGTGTCATGCCGACTGAACTACGCGTAAGTAGAATATCAATGATCAGTAATCAGAGTCCGGGCTGCAGGCGAATTCACAACGGACGTAATAAGCGGAAAACATACGCGCCAGGCACACTGTCAGTAGAGTGCTAGTAGGGCTACATGTTAGTAGGAGGTGAAGTTAGTCTGGAAATATTTCGAGTCTCCCACCTGCAACCTGCCCCTCGCGAGAATGACTGGTAGCTTTCATCATAACACGTCTACGTACCTGAGGTCTTTTTTCGGGTGTTGGTCAAGCCTCGCTGAGACTCGAGCTTGCCAGCCGTGGGAGGTAATTGAAGTTCAACTGCAAACTGTTACGGTTCAAGTTCTCTCTCAACAGTCAGCCCTCACTGATCAATTTCTTCAAGTTCAATCATACAGCCGTCTTCAACATCTCAGAATGTACATATGGAATCAAATCGAATTGTCTTGGACGAGCCAAGAATTTTTGGACTGGTAATATCTGCCTTGACGTGCATCGCTGATCCGAGATGCTCGCTTCAGTGAAAAATCTCAACTAGCTTTGGCTCAACCATACTCACCTTCCAGTGCGCGGAACGGTGAGTCTCCAGTTAGGTGATGCATTTAGAATTCCTGGAGTTTATCCACCAAGATCGCCCACTCCAGTAATGTCACACCCTGTTTCAGCATCTCTTCCTTCATCTCTCTGTCTCGCGTCTCTTCCCTTAGCCTAGCAAGTGCTCGGAGATGCTCTTGGCTCCGGATCCCAAGGTTGGACAGTACTGGCGCGATATGCAGTAGCGAAGGCTGGCAGGATGCGAGGACCCCTTCAATGGACGAAGTCGAGGAGGACCGACTTCTCGTTGGCGCAGGTGAACTTGTCGAGTGCGTGATTTTCAGGTTCTGCGGAGGTGAGCTGCTGTTCATACTTCTGTTGTGTAGGCGTTCTTGTCCTGTGAAGCCATTCTTACGTGGAGACGAATACTTCATGCTTTGCCCCGTGAGGGCGTTGATTTCAGCCAGCGTATATATCCTCTCTGATCGGGTCGGACTTGGGTCTTTCGCACGTTTTTCACGTTTTGTGATCGTCCCCGCGGTCATTTGTGGTTTGAGTGCGCAGGGCGTGCTCAGTTCCATGGGGGTATACACCGTCCCTGATCTATACGATTGCGAGACGCTGGATTGTCTCCTCCGAAGCGTTTCCTGTAGATGTTGAGATACCGATTCTCAATCACTGTTCAGCGTATCAATATGGCCATCGACTCACCTCCACTTCCCTGGGTTTGACCGTTCCTTCATCGACGGTGTACTTCTCACGATTTCGCCCCACAGTGTCGTTTGTCCCCGTCACCGACTCCCCAAATTCGCTCAATCCGACGTCTCGTGCGACTCCCTCTCGCCACGTACCCACTTTATCTCCTCGTTCGTCCTCCCTCGGAGGTCGATACTGTCTTGCACTCGTCCCGCCGCGGGGCCGAATCGTCGTGTCCAGTAAGTTACCTTGTTCATCGACCCCGACCTCCTGGAGACGCCTCGTGACCTCTTCCATGTACTTCCCGAAATCGGCTGGCATCGCAGCTTGTCGACGGTGAACCTCATGCCTCTCGGCCCATTCCCCATACACCCGGCTATACCGCGGCTCACCCTCCCCATCCTGATTCTCTTGATCTTTGATACTCTTCACCTCCGATACGCCATCGTACCGGTATATCTCCGTCTCCACTGCCGTTCCGTAATCATGTGTCACGGCGTCAAAGTCATCAGGCAGGATCTGTACCGTCGTCGGTGCGCGCGGAAGTCGGCGGAGTGTTGCTGGTACGGGGACGATGTCATACGAAGAGTCTTTGTTTTCGTTCATCCAGGCGATACCAGTCCATCGATGGGCAAGATCGGGAGATCAGTGCGATTTATTGGCATTGTAAGCATCCATGTGCCAGATCGGGGCTCACCACTGTTGCTCTTGCCCTCTTTATAACGCATCTTGCTTGGAGACGCTTCGAGTCCAGCGGTGCGATTTGATCCCGAGACACGAGCAGAAGAAAGGAGGGTTGAGCGTTCGAAGGCTGTCGATGTGCAAGGATGAGTCGAGGTTGTCTCCTGTTCGGTTTTGGGGGCGGGTGGAGAAGTGTGGGCAACGATCGGTCTGGTCGTGGACCTCACCTCGAGGTGCGAGTCCTTTGTGACAGGAAATGCCCCAAACACGAGGCTGCGAGGCTTTTTAGATAATTTGTGCCACTCCATCTATCACTCGCTGGCAAAAATGCCTTTTGCACGTGTATGTGTGGGGTGGGGGTGAGGCACCGCTTGCACGCAGCTTTCGGATCGGTGCGGCCATGGATCGGACAAGACTCATTAATGAATTCTGGTCCTCCGAACTTGGGATGTGTAGAGGTATGGTACATATGACATTTGGTGCTTTTACGGGTCCTGATATTTCGGAGAATCAGAACGTCAAACCACTTCGCAAGATCTATCTAAGCGACGTTACGAAGCTCCGAGAACCTGTGACGGAGCACCGATCACGGCACCCTTCCCAGACAACCCACGAGGATATGCTTCTGCTTTTTTCTTCCATTTACCCCACACGCGCAGAAATGGTCTCTCCGTATGTCACATCGATTTGGTGTCCAAAATTTAACAGAGCCGAGTTGTGGTGCCTGTTCTCCCTCAAGAATTGCCCGCCATCGAAATCCGTTTCTTTCCCGAGCCTCTTGTTCTTGCCCATCGGGACGACAGAAGAAAGTATGCTTCTTCCGAGGACAATACTATACTTGGACACTGCGAGAACCAAATGGCAGCATGTCGCCTCTACTTGCTCCGAGTGGAGAACGACCCGTCATAAGTAGGACGTACTCCCGCGCGCGAGGTTGACCGCATCCAGTGGCCGTACAATCTAAGACTCCAACGTCACACACGATGTGTGACATGGTTCCCATGTGACTGTCGATACCCGGCTTGCAGAAGCTCGGAACTCGAAGCGTTGCTTATCACCCCCTGCTACTTTGCGGGCCATCGGGCCACCGAATGTCTATCTCGTCGACGCATTCGATGTAGGCGCACCTACCGGGATGCCGCTATGTACCAGTACTGGCCGTTTATTCATTAACGGTTCCCTATTAGCACCGCAAAGCTGTCGCAGCCCGCGATAACACGAAGTTGTTGTGCGGAGAGCCGAAGAAGTGCTTCGGGTGTCCGCCATCCCCGGTAGAATGTACGCTTTTTTGTGTTGTATCTTTCGTCGAGTATGATCACTCCCTGGCATGTTGCAGGACTTATTAGCGTGAACACGCCAGTTGAGCCGCTGGCTCTCGTGTCATGTGTCATTTGCGTTGTGGTTTAGTCGAACCAGTGAGTCCATGAAAACCCTGGGAGACCAGGGATGATCTAACCGGACAAAACTGTGTCATCGAACGAATATGTAACAGCCTCATCAGGGTATCCATAGGTATACAACTTGTCGAGGTCACGACCACCATGATCATAGTGCAATACAGTACATGCTCATACCCACTGTGAGACTCAGACCTTTAGTCGTTTCACTTCCCATTTCACTTCGTTCCCGTCCCTCGAGAGCACAATGACCCTTGCTCCAGCATCTTCCCAATGATCCACCCGCCGTAACTTTGCGCACTTGTTGCCAAGTGCCGTAGCAACCTTGTCGTTCCTGCGTACCCTGCTGAGTTCGGATGGGGACAGGGACATGGGTGAGGGCGTTGCGAGCGTGGCAAGCGCCAGCGCCGATACCTCATAAAAGAACTTGACCCCGATGAACGTCGTCAGTTCCGTGAGTGGGGCCAGAGCCGTCGCCCATTCGGTCACGTTGGTCGCGACGCCCAACCCTATGTTGGGAGCAGCTGCGACACTGCCAGACGATAGGTCATTGCGCCGCGCGGTATGCGACTGGGACACTTGCTGCGGACCGTTGTGCGTGTACTTGTACTTGTTCACGTCCAACCAGGTAAGCCTAGGCACACACTCGACGAGTCGTTTGATATCATCGAGGTCATGCCACCCAGCGAGCTCAACGCGTCTCACCGAGCCCCCACACTTTTTGAGACTGGCGAGGAAGGGATGGTCCCAGTCTGATCCAGAAAGTGTGATACCTTTGAGGACTTCTAACGGGCGCGGAGAGTCGGTGGGACAGTTCAGGATTGCGGTTGCGATCGTCTTGCCGCATCTTAGTTCACGAAGCTTGGGGAGCGCATTCGGGGAGAGGACAAGTGTGGGTACGGTCGTGGTTCCGTTGGTGGACGAGGATCTGCTGAGAGAAAAGTCGAGGTGCAGGACCTCGAGATTGGTATGGGTAGCGAAAAAGACAGAAGCAGATTCGAGGCTGTGAGCGGAGGAACAGCGGAGGTTGGTGAGAGAGAGGGAACGGAGAGCGGGCCAACGGGAGCAGAGAAAGAAGTCGTCCGCTGCCGGAAGGTGTTGGCCTTGTCCACGCCGGTGCTCGTACCCAATGTCCAGAGACTGGTAGATGGACGGTCAGATGGTGCGCATCAGGCCGGGGCCTGGCTTACTTCAAGATTGGGGCAGCTTGTGAGCATGCCTGATATGCGCGCCAGCGCTGGCGTTTTCGTGGAGCCGAACACGTGTTTGGTGGCTTGCAACGCAACGGTCTTCAATTCGGGCAACTAAGATGACGCTCAGAGAAATAGAATGGTCTGGATATGACGAGACTCACCACGGGCACGGATTTAGGGTTGGCCTTGTCGGGGGTATGCGGCAAAAATACAAGGTTGTCACTGATGGTGACTTGAGAGAGTGTCTGACATTTCATCAATGTTGCCCAGACATTGTCTATGGATATTGTCGAATGATTACAGGACCAATGGAATGATTGAAGCGCTGTCATCTTGTTTAACGCAGAGATCAAAAGCTTCTCTTGTTTTGAATGCAAGGTGAGTTCGTCGTCTGAGGAATCGAGATCTGTGTCTGTCTTCATGATATCTGTGGGAAGAATAAGAGGCTTTGAGGACCGCTCGTCAATGGTCTCGAGCGTGCGGACATTGCGCGCGAGTGCGCGGTTGACAATGAGGTGATTCCAGAGGCTAAGCGAGCTGGCCTTTGCACATAAAACACGATAATCATAATGCCTGGGAAAAACCACGGCGTGCAAACGGTGGCACGAGAGCGCGAGGGCAAGGAGGTCGCGCTTCGAATCGACATGAGACACGATGGCGTCAAGTATTTCCGTGGGCTGGCGGGTGAGAGTGCGGCGGGACGGAGAAAGCCCAACAAAGGGTTCGACGATGGTGAGGAGGTGTAGAGAGAGTTTGTGCTCGTCCTGGGTGAGTTTATACTGGCACCCACCGATCCGAGAAGCAAGCGAACCGATAAGCCTGCGGAGAGCGTTTATGGCGTGGAAGGGGTCAGTGCGGTCATAAGAGAACGTGTTAGTATCGACAAGAGGTGGTCGTCGAAGAGCATGTTTGGCGGTGAGCGGGGAAGACTTTCGTGGCTTGGTCGGTGGTGCCATCAGCACAGGAAGCGGGCTCCTCTTGGTTGAACGATTGCCATCACTTCTCTCATCATGATCGAAGGTATGCATCACGTGGCCGCGTGTGTAGGGAGGGGTGGACTGCCTGTTCTGGAAATGATTATCCAAGGGGTTGCCGCCGCGGCATATCAGAAAACACAAGCGGAGTGCGGACTGTGTGTATCGGAGGTTGAATAAACATTACACATGGCTGTCGGGCTCTCAATACCGGTCAGCCGGGTGGCGATGCACCCGACGAGTTACTCATCACGTGATCGCGTACCAATGACCCTCGCGTCTTGAAGCTTGAGTCTTGTGCTTGTCCTTTCCACTGACATGGACGACTACGACGCGTACTTATACTCCATTGATGACCCAGAACTCATTGAAGAAGACGAAAGTGATAATGACGTACTGGATAACATCGACGAGGAGCAAGTGCATACAGACACAGTGGACACTGCTGTAGTGCTTGTCCCAGCGAGTCCACCGACGCGTGAAAGGGAGAGCGGCGGCGAGAAGCAGCTCGAGCCGGATTCGGCAGCGTTAAAGTCAATGACGAAGTGTGATAGGTCCGTCGATATATCTCCCTCTCTCGTTTTTCTCACCTCCATGCATTCAGAGTATTGACCGAAAGTGCGTATCATGCATCGAGCACGTCGCACTACCATACCTTTCAGATCAGAATTCGGGTTCTCGGGATACAAAGGGAAACAGAGGGAGATCATTGAGGCTGCTCTCTCAGGTGAGCGTGTTATAACACCTCGCAGGTCGGACCTGGATGAATGCACCACTTAGGCGCAGACGTCTTCGTTCTCGCCCCGACAGGCATGGGAAAGGTCGGTTTCCGATGTTTGCTAATAGACTGCCTCATATACTTAAACTTGACAGAGTCTTTGCTTTCAACTCCCGGCTATTGCCCAGGACGTGAGTCATTCCACAGCGCTTTGAGGGCATTGACTACTAATGTTTGTGTACTAGTATGGTGTCTCGATCATCGTTTCCCCTCTCCTTGGTGAGAGTCATCGTATTCATGTCTTCTTGGTTGACTCACATGTCGAACAGCTCTCATGAAGAACCGTAACTATATTTCACTTCCTGTCTTGTTTCTACTTATATCCCTGCAGAAGTAACCAATCTTCGTAGCAAAGGCATATCCGCGGTCTCGTTGACGTCTGAAACGACCAAGGGAGCGAAAAGCGAGGTATTTACATCTATATTCACGTATCTCGTGTGGCAAAGCAGATTAAATTCCCTAGATTATGAACGACTTATCATCAAAGAAACCAAAAAATCGTCTATTTTATAGTTGGCGCATTCGTTGTTTTGCACGATGTTGCCTTGACATGTCCCTTTCTTAGCGACTCCTGAGAAACTTTGTACCCAAGACCTCATGCGATCGCTTGCAGTCGTTTATAGCAATGGTCAACTGAGTAGGCTCGTCATCGACGAGGTATGATTCTCGCTGGAATATGGTCGAACTGATCTAGACATCTCTTCAGGCACACTGTATCTCCGTGAGTTCGACTTCCATACATCTTATCACTCTCCTGCCTAACATACAATAGGAGTGGGGCCACGACTTCAGAGCAGAGTATCGCAAACTCGGTTCTTTCCGCGAACACTTTCCAGGTGTCCCGATCATGGCTTTAACGGCAACTGCCACCAAAAAGTGATCGCCAACTTGTTGTGCTATCTTTCTCACATTTACCTTCTGTCAGTGTTCAGCGAGATATCATTCGAAGCCTCAAGATGGTAGAAGACAAACTCTTTACAGTTGTCCATCCATTCAATCGTACAAACCTCTTCTATGAGGTTTGTCGATCTATTTTATCCTCCTTTCTCAGCCGACAACAGGCGGGTTCATTAGGTGCGATACAAGTCGGCCCCGGAGACTCTCTCTTTGATGCAAGATATCTCGGAATTCATCGAGGCCTTGCATCGCCGTCGTAACCGCCCATCCTCCGGCATCATTTATTGTCGGAAACGGGGGATGTGCGACGAGCTCTCGAACTACCTTCGTGGAAAGGGATTGAATGCTCGGCCATATCACCGAGGAGTCAGGTGAGGAGTTAGGCACTGAACGCATTGTTTATAGTTACGTTGATTGCGGTAAACAGCTCGAAAACGTTGAGCAAGACACTGAAGGAATGGGAAATTGGTGGGACCGGCGAGGGTGGTGTCGATGTGGTGGGTCATCGTTGTCAGACACTCCGTCCTCGAGCTGTTCATATCTTTTCATTAGGTTTGCGCAACGATCGCTTTCGGGATGGGGATCGACAAGAGCAATGTTCGGTATGTGTTTCAATTCGCACTGCTCCCAGTGGACGTGTACTGAGCGGCTTAGATACATAATTCACTATGACCTCCCGAAGAGTATGGAAGGTGAATGAGTGTACAGGAAGTGGTGGCCGATATCTAACAAATCCCAGGGTATTATCAAGAAACAGGTTGGTTGTCCTCCAGAGTCGTATCCAAGTTAATCCGTTGTGGTAGGTCGGGCAGGTCGAGATGGATTGGTGAGTTGCGTCGTGTCTTCTTACATTCTGGCTTGACCGCTCCACTATAAGCCCTCCCGCTGTATACTCTACTACTGTGAGATATAAGGACCGTCATATTTGTTATCCACTCACATTGTATTAGCACGTGAGGACGCCCTCCGTCTTCGAAAGTTGGTGTCCAGCACGCACGCCAGGCGACATGATGCAGCCTCTTCCAAGAATGGACTTGAGCCCAGTCAACGGTCGATCGACAGTCTAGAAACGGTACGTTCACCAGTGATCTACCCTTGGTTTCCTTGGTTATACCCGTTCCCTCCATTTTTTCCGTAGCTCGTCAGTTTTGCAGAGAATGTCACGACATGCAGACATGTTGTAAGTGCTGCCTTTGATCGGGCTTGTGTGAAATGTCTGTTGACGTGCGTCCCGAGTCTATATGTAGGTACTTTGGCGAGATCATCGACACGACAGACGACGATGCTATGGACAGCGTTTGCGACAAGATGTGCGATGTGCGTAGTTTTACTCATCGACGGCCACGTCCTTTCGGTGTTGACAGAAGCTCCATTTTATGACGTACATATATCATACAGGTATGCAAGTCCCCCGAGAAGACACAGCGACGGAAAATGAACCTCTCGGAGGAAGACTATGCCGCTGCAGTCATCTCAAAGTCGGCTTGGAATTCTGGGTACGAAGATGATGAAGATTCCGAGGGGCGGAAACCACAACCACAACCACAACAGCAGCAGAAACGTGCGCCCTTGTCGGCGGGCGCGAGCGCGAATACACCCAACCCAGGCCAAATGACGCTCTGGGACTGCCTCAACTCGGCGCCGGCTCAGGGATTCAAGCGACCCAACGCACATGGATGCGATAAATTAGTCTTGCCCAACTTGAAGAAGGCCAAGGTGGAGCATACAAAGTATGAACAGACCACGAAGGGCACCGGCGCGACTAACAGTGCCAGTAAGAGTACCAATACCAGTGCTTGTGCGAGCATGCCACCTCCACTCGGTAAGTCTGTTACTTGCCTTGCATAACCGCTTTCGTCGTCGTGGCTTACCAAGGTTTGGACCAGTCACACGACCACATAGTTCGGCGAACAGTCTGAGGAAGCCATTCAAGACACCATTCAAAGTGCCTAACGGGGGCCATACTAACCATGCTGCGAAATCAAATGATGACAACCGAGGCAAGCAGCGAGAGCAAGGTATCCTCTCCTCGCTAGAGGAGGACCAGCACGCACAGAAAGACGAGGTTGAGATCGTCGAGGTTCGCATCAAGCAAGAGCCTACCGCACCCGACAGCGACACTGCATACGACCAAAGTACGTCACACTGACCCCGATCCCCCTCCCCCGTTTGTTACCCTGTGTTAATGATACTTCCTCTGCAGTGGACATGGACATGGACATCCCTGAAGTGAAGATGGAAGTGGAAGTGAGCTATTCGCGCAAAGTTCCTGTGCGTTGTCGCTCCCCTTTTGGTACCACCCTTGCTCACGCGCACGCGCACATACGTAGCTCGGAACACGAACGAGTGTGTTCAACGCACTTCGCAAATCCCTCCATCGGGTTTTTCCCCTCGACGCGGCCACCTCTGGTAATACCGCCTGGATTATCCTCGCAGGCGCTCCGACCAGCATGGAAGGCAGGTACGCACCCTAGCATCTGCTCGTCGTATGATCCATACGCGTGGTGTGCAAAGTGGATGATACTGATGTGGTCGCTACAGGACGCTTGTTCTCGCAGACGCCGCCAAGAAACTCGAACATGCAATTCATTCCATGTGTGCGACACCATCTGGGTACGAGGCACGCGTAGCGCAAAAACGGCGAGCGATTGCGTCGCTCGATGTTGACAGGGGAAAGGGAAAGGCTCAAAGCAGCGAGAAGGACGATGCACGGTCAGACGAGGACGAGGATGTGGGAGAAGAAGTCATGGATGCTCTGAGAGAAAGTGTCGAATGGTGGCGTAAGACGCAGAAGAGACGCGTACATTCATAGTGATCGACGGTCGACCAGAGAACAGTGTACTTTTAAAAGTGGTGATCAGCGTTAGCCATAGCACAGGCACTCTAAGCCACACTATTCTAACATACATATTGATGTCACCGATTGTTCTGTCGTCCAGACACATTTATCTACCGTTTGAGCCACTTTTCGTGAGTGTTACTTGTGTGAGCATTGCAAGGATTGCCCAACGGTATCCATTTTCTTGCTTTGGGGTGCGTCCAGGGGATGATTGTCTTGGGAATTGGGCTGATTGAATACTCAACATCATAGTATTATATCAAACAAGGTCCAATTGATGTCCATCTCGTAAAGACGAAAGAAAAGAAACACGGTCGTCATACAAAACAACTGACACTATACCCCAACACCGACGCGGTGGCTGGCTACCCCACTCGCCCTACCGGTCCCCACACCACCCGCACCACTCGCGGCGCGCGCCCGCTTAAGCGCCGCCAGCTCAGTCAACAACCGAGCCCGCTCGGTCAGGAGTGTATTCGTCATCGCCGTCGAGCCAGCGGGTGTGACCGCGGGTGACAATTTCCCCATTGTACTCGACAACGGTAGAGGGGGGGACGCAGTCATCTTCCTTCTCGTCGTCGTCGTCGTCGTCGTCGATGGCGCAGGCGCCGTGCTCGACGTGGGTGCACCCAAACGTGCCTTTGCCCCAGAGGGCCCTATCGAACCGACCCTTGTACCTGTGCTTATACCCGGGGCACTACTGCCAGCGCCACCGCTTCGTGAGCTGCCGGGAGTCGAAAACGACGAAGGGGAGGGCGTGTAGGAGGGGGAACGCTCGCGACGACGGTGACGTCCTGTCCCTGTCCCTGTTCCTACGATGCTCCCAGTTTTACTTCTGTCCACCCCGGAGTGCATTCCAGCCTCGACCTCGCGGCGCGTCGTCGTTTCGAACTGGGGACGCCATTGTGGACGGGGTTTCGCAGGCGTGCTCGTATTGTTGAGGTTCGAGAATGAGATGTCAAACGGTGGATCCGAGTGTGTGGTGGGTGAGGGTGGAGAGGGCGGGGGACTTGAAAGGAAGCGTGGGGGTGGGTGTTTTGATGAGGTAGGTGGTGGTGGCGATGGAGGTGGAGGTGGCGACGGGGATGAAGGTGGCGATGCACGATACAGTGTGCGTGACTTACCCGAACCCCCGCGCGAGCGAGGGGATATCTCTGTTTTCAGGCGTGACGTCGGCCTGGGGTGCTCGCCCGTGCGCGTGTGGTTGTGTGGTTGTGATTGAGAAGGTGGCCCTGAACTTGAACCTGGGCCCGTATTGAACATGTGTGACCGAGAGTGAGAATGAGAGCGGGAGGCAGCAAAGTGGCTAAGTTCGGCGGCGGCGTCGACAGGGTCGATCCATCCGGTGAGACGGACGCGCCTGGGCGTTGGTGTTGGGGGTGCGTATAGATCATCATTGTCCTGCTCGCCTACGTCGCCATATTCGTCTCTGGATGGGTCTTCCTCGTCTTCTTCGGAAACGCGCGCGTGCGACACGGGCGAATCAAAGGACGAAGAAGGTCCTGCCAGTGCTCGAATATATGAAGGGTCCTCCAGTTCGTGTATACAATGCGGGCGGAACGTAGGCGGCTGATCGTCGTCGTCCTCCGCGTCCTGCATCATCCGATGGGGGTCGTACATTTGCAACGTATCCTGTGACGCCTCCTCGAATTCGTCCGGATCCTGATGCGAGGTAGACACGCTGGTGCGTGAAGAGACGCTTCGTGCGCGAATGGAAAGGTCTGTGCCTGTCGTAGCGGATGCGGAGAGAGATGGTTCGGGGGAGTGAACGAGGGGGTGGCGGGGAACGTCTGTGATGTGTGAGAGGGCAGAGAAGTCGGCCTCAAGGTCTGGATCGTAGATAAACGAGGAAGGGGATGGGGGTCGAGGTGACCTCGGCTTTGAAGTGGTAGAGGGCCGGAGAAGGAGGGACGTGGAAAAGTCGGTGGTGTTGCCCTCGCCCTCGCCCTCCTCGGTGCCATAGGAGTGGTAGTTCGAATACAACGAGCGCGTGTGCGAGGATCGGTTGGAGGACCTGGCACGAGGCAAGATCCCCCTTCGACGAGCGAGCCAGCAAAGAAGCTCACCAACAAAGATGGTCTCTTCCCAACCCCCGTCGGCGAGTCGTTCAGGGTCGACATCGCCAAGACCGATTTCATCGACCCACCCGTCTACGCTGACACCTCCCGCCCCGCCGAGCACCGAATCGTCTGCGTTGGAAGCTGCAACGGAGTGCTCTGCATCGGCGTCGGCGGCTGCGGTACCGCCACGGAGGACGTCACACTCGAGGACCCCCAGGAGGACGAGCATGGCACGGGATTGGGCATCTCGGGTGCGAGATTGGCGAACAGAAGGGGGAATGGGGAGACGGGCGCTGATGAGGGATTCGAAGATGGCAAGGAGGAGGGAGGGAGTGAGGTCAGTTGGGTGGGCAAGGGTAAAGGGAAGGGCGAGGGCGGCGAGGAGGGCATTGAGGGATGGGAGGAGGGTGGGGGTGAGGGGACGCGGAGAAGGCGTAGACATCGTGCGAGGTGACGTCCAAGACTGTCTCCTCGTCGTCGGTGTTGATGGCGGGGATGTGTGGCGGTGCAGTGGACCAGGTGTGGATTATGTAAAGTATGCGTTCCAAAGGCATAGTCGACTAACTGTTGAAAAAAACAAGATAATAAGATCATTGAGCTCGCTGTGCCCGACGACGATGGCGACGTTTGAATACGTCGACATCCCTGCCGACGCGATTAGGCTTAAACCGTCTTCACTCGAACCTGCCACAAAAGTCCTGACATCACTGCCCGATACCCGGACTGCGTCGTCCTTGTCGTGGCCTGCATCTCCCGAACCCCCTTCCCCCGCCAAATCTGCCCTCGGGGTCGTCCCGCAGATGCTCCTCTCTGCCTCCATCCCCACTTCTGCCTCACCTACCTCTAGTATCATCGCTTCCGCCATTGCTACCCCAAATCCACGCGCAGCGCCGCACGCCCTCCTCAGCACACGGGACCCCCTCTCCCTTCCCATCATGACCGCCAACTTTCGTCGCTTCATATCCAAAGTCGGTCCTGTCTTCTGGCTGCAGGACCGTATCGAGGAAATTATCCTATGGAAAAAGGGCTGGAAACGCACCACCGTCTGGCTCGCCGCGTATGGTTTCTTTTGTGCGTTTCTTCCCCTCTGTCTTTGCGCGCGGCTATTCACGTGGAATAGGCTACTTTCCGAGAATGGCACTGTTGATCCCCCATATCTTGTTGCTTGGCGTCATGCTTCGCTACTACCCTGATCCGGGTGCTCAGCCAGTCCCAATCAACACTGGCGAAGGGACGGCCGACTGGCAGGCTAACATACAAGCCATCCAGAATCTCATGGGTGCTTTGTGAGTACGTTCATCCACGTCTATCGCTCATGTAATTATGCGCATTCCAGTTCGGATGCGCACGATGCCATCGGTCCCCTTCTCCCTTTTCTGGTGGCCCCTCAGACACCATCCTCGTCCACATTCGCACCCTCGTCGACCCTATCTCAACCTAAATCCCATTCCAGGTTCTCCTCCACGTCTATATCGACTCCCACATCACCCCACGAACCGATATCACACCCCACTCCCAAGCCCCCTCGACGCACCTCTGACTCCCCAAGCCCGTCCACCACCCGGCCTGCCACCCAACCACACCACCACCTCCTCATCCTTACTCTCGTCACCTTCTTCTTCTTCCTCCCGATCCTCATGGCCGACCTCCTCCCCCTCCGCCTTCTCTTCTTCCTCGCCGGTGCAGGTAGCGCAGTAGCTCTCCATCCTCGCATTAGGGGCCCGCTCTCCGTTGTATCGACTGCCCTATCTGGCCCTGGCCCTGACCTCTCGTTCCAACTCTCCATTTGCATTCCCCGCTTGCCTAACCCTTTCACCTTTCTCCCCATTGCTGTACATCGCAGCCATCACCCCTCTCCCTCCCCTCCCTCGTCGTCCCCACCCCCACGTATACATACATTTACCCTCACACTTACTCCCCGTGACATCTACCTCTTCCTCCGCCAACTAATCGACAACGACAGACTCGACGACACCGTCTGGTGCGCCCCACTCGCCTACGTCGAGCTGTGGGAGAACGAGCGGTGGGTGCAAGATGCGACCGAGGGGAAGCGGCGCAAATCTGTAGTGACATTTGTGCGGGAGAGCGAGGAAGAGGGTGGGGAGGAGGATGCGGCGTCGACGACGTCAACGGGGACATTGACAGGGCTCGGGGATGGAGCAAAGGGGACGGAAATAGGAGGAACGTGGTCCAAGGCGAATTTGAAGCCGGATGAACGGGTTGGGTGGACAAGGGGCAGAGATGGATGGAGTGGCGTCGGTGGAGAAGTCAGGTGCGTCGGTGTTTTCCTTGGTGGCGAGGTTTTTAATTCCTTTCGCGGTTGCTCGTGTGCTGAGATACTCACGTCGTTTTTGCACAGCAGCAATCTCACGTTTTCGCTTTCTCCTGGCTGGGCGTTCGTCGAGACGGAAAGTTGGCGACTTGATCTAAATGCTGCATGGGCCATTGAGAGTGCTACTCCGAGTACGAGCGTCTGTGTCGGTGCGGATGAAGGTACGCATCGGGATGAGTGCTTTTCTCTCGTTTCTAACCCTTTGCGCATCTTTCCTCGTCCCCCTATGTTGGCTCATCGCTTCCAACATCACTCAATCCTGTGTATCGAACGCACAACACAGATGGTTGGACGTATACCACCGACACGTGGACATATCCCCGACCAGACACACGCCCGTGTGATGGGTGGGTGACGCGTCGACGACGGTGGGTGAGGCGGGTGTATTTCAAGGGCGTGGAGCGGTGACTCTTGTGTTTGGGTCGTCGACTTGTTAAGAGGTCGACGTTCTTCATATATGGTGTGTTTGTACGGTACTTGTTCAAAAGTGCGAATGCATGTCTGGTTTTCAACACACTACTTGAAACTCGCCCTTACATCCAATTGGATGGGTCTCAACCATACCAACAACCATGACCATCTCAACACAACAAACAAGTGGACACACATCTCCTACTTGACTCCGACATGATGGACAGACAATATATCCGGTCAACAGTGGGGCTCGGAGGCCCTCCATATCGCGTAACCTAACAATGTGCTAGCGAAGATCTTGTCGGGTGTTTCACCAATCTCGCCGGCATCTAGGCCGAAACTTGATGGCACCGTTTCACCCAGATTTTTCAGTCATCTCTCGTTTCTTCTGTCACCACCTATCATCCACCGTCATGTCCACATCCCAACTATTCTATGTGAGTTAGTCGCGGGAAATATGGCCGTCATCCACTCGATCCTGGCCAAGATCACCGACGACACTCATCAGGAAAGACCTCGCAGTCCCGATCTATAGCATTTCATGGCTCGTGGTAAGTAGGGACTGTGTTCGGGCTAGATGGGGGGACGTCGTTTTGGAACATCCGTATCTCTTACCTTGTACTGTCAGCGGTGCGTGGGCGCTCTTTGGAGCAGGGCTAGGGTATATGTTTATCTAGGAAATGTGTTCAAAATAGACCGAAAGAACACAAAGGGAACATACACTGACGACGTATCTTCGGTACCCACAGACACTTGCGAGTGAACGCAAAAATGCTGTGTAGCAAGACATTTCCTACCCATGTGTGGGTGTGCCATAAGGGTGCCCTGGAGTAGCTCAGCGGGCGGACGCTCGGCGCGGCGTCGAATGGATACTTGCGTGACTCGAAAGTGATCCCCCAGTTGTGGTGCCGCATCTGGAGCATCACAACTGGGGAATCAATCATGATCAACGCAAAGTCGTTAATCTAATCGTGTGCGCCGTATCAGAGAGTTTTGAACGTGACGTTGCTGTATCCCCGATTCCTGGGATCACCGACTATCACGCCAGGAGTGGAGAAGAAATGGGGAGGACAGCAGCGTTGTTCTAACAACACGCGCATGGTTTTGTTTTTCTACCTTCTCACGGTTGTATGGCGTTGTTTGTAGTAGTGTTATGTTATTTGAATCGGCCGCACTGGGACTCCGAGTGTTTGGCCAGAATATAAAGACGAACGACGAGTAACCAGCTCACAACACGCATCGAGTCACTGACCCAGTGGTGCTTGGACATCGAAGGCATGGGAGGGACGTGAGATAAGCTACTCACTGCTCACGTTCATGGCGATGACTTCTTGCGTCTAATTATAGCGTTGTTCATACGACATGAGACAACACCATTCAAGTCGGACGATTGAGTGGTTCTCGGACTCACAGTCATTTCCTCGCAGTGGAGTGGAGTTCAACGACCCTGGCTGTCGCATCTACCCTGCGACCCAGGGTGATCGCGCGGAGACCTGTGAAGCGGGCACGACGCGACAACGTGCCCGGGAGTTTATCCCAGACATACCATGCACCCTAAGGCCTGGAAAAAAATGGCACAGTCGACCTCTCACTCTGTACGCAACGCGAGTCCTAACCACGACGATCCCGATGGGGCAAACGAGTCGACACGTCTCTTACCTGGCGACGAGGAAGCCGCCTCCTCCAGAACTTCCTTGAACCTCAATTCCAACACCAGGCCAGCAACGACGCCCCTCCCAAAAGCACAACTCGGTGCCCTCATCGCAGTGCGCATCGTCGATCCCATCGCGTACCAGCAGATATTCCCATACATCAACCAGTTGCTCGCTGATTTACGGGTTGCGGAGCCCGAACAGGTTGGATTTTATAGTGGTATAGTCGTACGTGTAGACTGTTTGAATGCGAGCCATTTCTGTTGACGCCCTCCCTCTTATTTGGCGCCATGACGGACAAACGATAGGAAAGCACCTACTCGCTCGCCCAGGTATTTTCGGTGTATCAGTGGGGCAGGATATCAGGTCGGTAGATGACGAAGAGCCCTTCGTATCACGTAACCTAACGATCCGGGTTGGTAAAGATGTTGTCGGCCGACGTCCTGTCGTGTTTATTGGTCTCGTTGGCATCGCGGCGACGACCACGGCGTTCGGGTTGTCCACGTCGTTTGTTGGTATCATTGCATCCAGATTTTTCGGTCGGCTGTTGTTCCTTGGATTCTGTTGTCCCCTATCATGTTCACATCCCGGCGACTCTAGGTGGATTAGTCGCGGGAAACGTGGCCGTCATCCACTCGATCCTCGCCGAGATCACAGACGATACCAATCAAGACCTCGCAGTACCAATCTACAGCCTTTCATGGCCAATAGGCACCGTCATTGGGTTTGTCTCTCTTTCCTTTAACTTTTTTGGGGGGGCCTAATGGCGAGGATGCTATAGACCGCTCATTGGTGGGACGTTGGCGAACGCTGCGACACGGTACCCGCAGTATTTCTACTGGCACGTCTTTTCGGAACATCCCTATCTCCCACCTTGTATTGTCAGCGCTGCGTGTGCACTCTTTGGAGCAGGGTTGGGGTATACACTTATCGAAGAGGTACGGATTAAAACAAACCAAAAGAACACGGAAAGAACATACACTGACCACGCATCTTTGGCGTCCACAGACACTTCCGGATAAACGCAAGGATGCCCATGCCGGCGCCCACAGCAGATCCGCCTCAGGATCACATACAAATGCAGGTTCAGACGAAGCTGAACCTGCCAGCATGATGGCGCTGCTGTCGATACCTGCGATACGAGCGCTGACGATTTCTGGATTCGCATTAAGTTTCCTGAGCCTCGCATTCGACGTCGTTTTTACCTTGTTCTGCTACACGCCTGTTGATGCGGGCGGTCTGGGACTCGAGGTAAGTGTTGAGTCCAAGTCCATTGGATTCGCCCCAGGCCTCGTGCACCTTCCTTTCGCCACGCGTCGTTGATATTCATATTCGTCCAACAGCCCTCCACGATCGGAAACGCGCTCGCGTTCGCAGGAACACTCGCCGTGCTCCTCCGATTCTTCGCCATGCCCTACATCTTGCGGCGTTTCGACTACGCCAAGACGTACAACGCATGCATGTACATCTGGCCAGTCGCTTTTGGCCTCCTTCCACTCCTCAACTTCCTCGCCCGCGCACATCCGCCCCCCGGTCCCACTGACGCCACGTCCGCGTCCGCATCCGCACCAGGCTCCGTACCCGCACTCGTCTGGACCGGCCTTGTCAGCCTCCTCGCGCTCTCCAAAATCGGCGCGATCCCACATAGCCTCAGCATGCTCCTGATCAAACGCCATGCGCCTTCGCCAAGCGCGCTCGGCTGCAGCAATGGGCTCGTGCAGTTTTCGATGTGCGTCGGGCGTGCGGTGGGGCCTGTCGTGGTGAGCACGCTGTTTACGGGGGTAAATGGGATACGATGGGTGAAGCTGTGGGGGCTGGGTTGGGTGTGGGTGGTGGGGATGGTTGGGGGGGCTATTGGGGGGGCGAGGGTGACGAGGGGGATCGGATCTGGAGCGGGAGCGGGAGGGGGTCGGTAGAGGC
>JBBPQE010000074.1:0-66293 GCA_038092335.1 Boletus vinaceobasis
AGAGAGGATGCGTATGCCGAGACATCGGTCAACGGAGTACCGGTGCTGTCAACCCAGGGATTGATGCTAGTTGCAGCAGAGAGTGTGATATTCGAGGCAACCGTGCGCATTTCCTGCAAGAAAGAAAGGAAGTTGGCGCTGTCATCGGGGCTGATGACGTTACAGCCGATTCCCTGCTTGCCAGGATACTCCCAGCTAATAGTGGATGAGTAAAATGGTAAGGAAAGAACAGATCATTGACGGACTCAAAGTCAAGACCAGTGAACCCGTGTGCGAAGGCATATTGAGCGAGGGAGTTGGCCAAGGTGCTGCGATTATCCGCGGTGGCAACCGAGGACGACCAGTAAAGACTGCCGTCCCAACCACCAACAGTCAAAATGGGTTTGACATTCTGCAAATGATTGGTGAGGGAAAATGGTCCAAGGAAGACGGTAAACTCACATTGGCCGTGGCGGCGGCGGTGAATTGGTCGACCATGGTGGGGTCACTGAGGATAACCTCGATGGTGCCATCAGAAGAGGGCTGCGCGCTGCAATGATGGGGTGAATGCAAGGAATGAGATGGAATGCAAACACTTACGTGAAGAAAGCCATATGGGTGTAGCCTTCCCAGGAGATGTCGGACACAGTGTAGTCGGTGTGCCAGTCCGCATACCAAGCCATGGAGATCATGCCACTGGTGCCTGCACCCGTGGTAGTGTTGCCAGTGGTAGTGTTAGTGGGCTGCGAGACGGACGATGGGGTGGGCGAAGGAGCAGCTACAGCAGAAGAGGGTCTAAGTGAGCAAGTAGGGGCAGCCAGTGCGAGTGGCAAGACGGATAAAAGGGAGAGTGCGGTAGAAAACATTATTGAGGGAGAGAAGGGGAAGGGGAAAGATGGAAGGATCGTGGGGGAGTGAGGGACGGAGCAGAACTGGCTGTCGCCCTTTTATATTTTAAAAAAATCGGCAAGGTTTTCATTGTTGAGACGTGCTCCACACATCTTTTGTGTTGCTACCATTGACAGCCAATTTAGAACAAGCCTGTTCATTTGGCATGGGCGTTGTGCGTGGGTAAAAAAAAACAACAGCTTTAGCGAGGAGAACACGCGCTGAGATCAAGCATGATGCAGGGTCACCGGTCAAGCTCAAGGCGCACCTGAACGAATCACCGGTGCGGTGAAGAACAGGATTGAGAAGCTGACCTTCATCACCGTCGCACTGCACACCGCTCACCACCAACCACGTCGATCGTCCTCATCAAGACTGTGATGCTTCTCATCGTCGGCACTCGCTTCTAGAGAACACCTTGATCCAGCCACGAAGAAACCGTCATTCTTTAATTAAATTGACATCGCAAATGATCGTATCTACTAGCTCATCGCTCCTCGTCGCACGTTCGTATCATCCCAATTTATCGATCTGTGCTCCCCGTCAACACCGTGCGACTCACCGAATCTACAACCCTTCATCGTGTGTCTACCATCGGACTCCGGACAAAGCCTATCCGCGCAGCAAGCCGACGCGCTTGTCTCGCTTCCACCGTTCTCGATCTCACCAGCGCAACGCTCAGTGCGACCGCTGCAACGAGGAGATTGTACCCCAGGAACTCGTAAAAGTCGCCCCGCTCTCGTGCGACAATCCGCCCACAGGACTGCCATGCTGGGGTCTCCCCTTGAATCGGCGAAGTCGACGGGGTAAAGGTGGGGTGTGGATGCCAGGACGGTGGGGGCTCCATAGACGTTATGGTACGGTTAGGGGAACAGTGCATGAGGCGCCGGTTGCCAAACGGCTGGCAGAACGGCTCGTGCAACTGAATGGGGCGTCAGGGTGTGCGTGAAAGGGCTGAATCATGCAGACTGACCGCATCGGGTGGGCATGGCTCGCATTCACCGAATGGATGGCATATCGACAACGGCGTGGCAGTGGTGTTGGATTGGGCGAGTACGACAACAACCTGTGAAAGCACCAATCTGCAAAACGTTAGGACATTGTCGGTGAATGGGTGGTGGCTACTTGCAATACTTGAGTCACCGTTCCCCATGAGAGTGACGACGAGGGCATGGCATCAAAACACCGTGAGAATATCTGAATCTAAACCTCGACATCGACATCAACCATGGCCCGTCGCACAGCAGTCGTCGAAGAGTTTGACGACGACACTGACCTCCCACTCCCGTCCCGTCCTCTACTCGCCGGCGCCCGTGGCGCGCTGCTCGAAGAGATCGGCGCATCAGACGACGAGGAGAGCTCTGATGATCTCGACGAAACCGCCGCTGGTCCTGCATCTCCCTCTCATCCCCAGTTCCGTCCAGTGCCTTCCCTGGGTCCATCTACGAAACCGCCATCGAATACGATTACAGACATCACCCCATACAAGAAGTATGTATGTTCCCCCTTGCCCTCACTCGCTCTCATCACACGAACAGATGGACATGCATATATCCTATATACATTGACGCAAAGCGCCCCTATGGCAGAGGCGAGCGCAGGACCGCACGCGAGAAGAGCGTCTGGTGGCCTCTCAGCAAAGACATTGCCGACGCTACCAACCGCCTCGGCCTTGGCACACTGCACGAAGTAAACAAGTCCCACCCACGCGACTGGGAGAATCCCGGTCGCGTGCGTGTGCAGTGGAAGAAGGACGGGCGGCTTGTCAACACTGCTATCAAAACCAGTGCGTTCCCATCCTTCTTGTCCACTCTTGCTCACGTTTTACCTTTGACGTGACTAAATTGACGCCAACGGTTTGGTTCGCGACGGATAGAGAGGCAATTATTGGAGATGATCGCATTCCAGATACAACGGATAAAACCTGACAATATTCCTCGACCGCCGTATACCTCCTTATCACTCCCCGTCGCACCTATATTCCAGACGACCAAAGCGCCCACATCGAACAAGGGCAAGCAGCCGGCAAAGCCAAAGGGCGGTGGGAACGTGCCACCTTTATTGCCGCAGAAGGCCAGCCGTCTGCCTGCACCCCCACAGCCAGAGCCACCTTTAGCAAGCCGCGTGTCGCCATATTCGCCAGCACTGGCTACAGGCGTGTTGGTCGAGACCGTCAAGGCGGGTATGAACACACAAGATCAAGGGCCACCTGGCCCTGGAATAGGAGGGATGCAAAAGGGCAAGCGAAAAGTCGTAAGGGTCAGAGGGTGATCAGGATTATGGAAGGTGTCGTAGTAGACATGAGAAGCATCTACAAGTGTATTGCAATCCATTGGCATCACTCGTGATAATGTTGGTGAGCAAGAAAAACGATGTCCATGCACCGAGTAGTACTAACCCCACCGTATTCGAATGACAAACTTTCGAGGTTTGCTGGACTTGTAGTAAAGCGTTCACTGGAGGGAAATCCTCCCCTTACTTCCCCTGCGCCCAAAGGACAGCCTTGGCCCGACGGAATATGTCAAGGCAGGTAGGATACACTTTGTGCAATAGTGAAGAGGTATGAATTGACCGATGAAGAGCACCATGCACGGACGGCTGAGGAATTGGATCAGAACAGCACGTACGAGTGAACTCTGGAGCACCGCCACAATATGTTCCAGCTGGCAATCACAGAAGCCTCGAAACTTGCTTTGTGCATCTCTCAAACACAACACGTTTGGTTAGTTGAACAGTGCTGTTCAATTCCTGGAGATACATATATCCTCCCCCGACTCTGAATACTTTGTAGTTTATTGAATGTCTCATCCTTCTGTTTGCATTACAAAAACGGTCACGTGGTTGTTTTCAAAACGGTTCAAAGTTCAAAGCTTCAACTGCCACATGCATGGCTTGTGCAAGACTCGGAGCCCTCGCCAAACATCGATCTCAAAGCAGCGCTCGAGGCCTGAGCGCTGAACGGCAGGTGCAAATTCAGGCTCCTCCAGGGCAAGGCCCCTCCAAATAGTCTGTTGACCTTGAAGCTTGCCTCTTTAGACACGATGCTAGTCACCCAGTGGTCGCTAAATAACTCTCGGGCCGGATCGGACGCTGTTGCGTGATCTCGACGGTCGTCGCAAGAACGCACAATTTCGGCGCCATCTCACTCAAATGTGTGGCACATCATGTCCTGCCAATGCTTCCCTGCATGATGGACCTCGAAACAACGACACAGATAGCGTGCTCGGCGGTTGCAGCAGGTACGCTACACACGCAATATCATTGGTGGTACCATTCTTGACAGAAGCATGTTTTGAGGAAAGTAATATTGCGAGGAAGCCGCGGTATTGCGCCATTTCCCCTGATTGGTGTATCATCCCAGATGTCAGGATTCCTGGCACTCACGTTATCCTTGGGGTATCAGCGGATACAAAGCGATCAGCATAAATTCGGGAACCTGCTCATCGTTGTCTGACACTTGCAATGTCAACCCCCAAACTGCCCGATACCAGCAAGGTTCCTCCTCCCGCTTTCCCAAGTGTGTCCAAATCGAGTTCTTATCTTGGCGGCGTATCTGTAGTCGAGGACAGTCTCGAAGAACGAAGTCAATCGGACCTCGTCGACGAAGAGGAAGAGCAATCTGCTTCAGGTTGGGCAAAGGCACTCTTTGGCAAGCGGACCGGACCTCCTCGTGATCTTGACGCCATCGCCACAAGACACTCCGTGTTTGATGATCCTCACCTCGCGCATTTCTATTGGCCAAAGAAAGATTATGAGAACATCCATCGTTTCGATCCTTCAGCCAGGTGGACCTACCGGGAGGAAAAGGTAAGTGTCTTGTAAACAGGGTCTGCCATCTGTTGACCATTGTCAAGGCACTCTTGCGCAAGATTGACTGGAAGATTATGGTCTTGGCCGCTATCGCATTTTCTGCGCTCAACTTAGACCGCAATAATATCAATCAGGCAAATTCAGCCGACTTTCTTTCAAGTTTACACTTGACTACAAATGGTGAGCGGATAGTCTTCCACTTTCCTTCAGGTGTCTAATGAGTCGATAACTTTTTTCGGATCAAAGACTTCAACTTGGGGAATACTGTTTTCCGAATTTCCTTCCTGTGTGCGGAGCTGCCATCTCAACTGATTTCGAAGCGTGTATGTCAACTCATATTCAATAGTTCGTTCACTGATGATATCAGGTTGGGCCCGATCGTTGGATACCGACTCAGATGTGTATCTGGAGTGAGTAACGTGCTGAGTCCACGAAACAACACTCAACAAGCCGTAGGTATCGTCTCTCTTAGTCAATTCTGGCTTACAGGAAAAGCATCTTTCCTTATTACTCGTGCATTACTCGGGTGCGAGGACTTGTCCTTTCATTTTCTTGCAATACCCTCACGTTGTACACGACAGACTTTTTCAAGGAGGGTATGACATCACCAATTCTGCTTCCAAGAATTCAACTGATCTCGTCCTTTCTAGCTTCATACCTGACTTGGTTTTATACTTGTCCTGTCCGTCCTTCTGATCACGATTTCCTCCTATAATAAGACGTGTTCCAGATTTCTACACAAAGAATGAACTTCCCATCCGTTTGGCCGGCTTTTGGATGTCTTTAAATTTCTGCGCTATCATCGGTAGCTTTCTGGCCTACGGTATTCTTCGTCTGGATGGTGTTGCCGGAAAGGCTGGATGGCGGTCAGTTACTCCTATACATTACGACAGGTCTGATCCTTTTAATCATATGAATTCACAGGTGGTTATTCTTGATAGAGTGAGTAGTGTGGTCACCCCACAATACTACTTTGTTTAATTGCACCGACAGAGGCTTGATAACATTAGCTGTGGGCGTCGCCATTTTTTTCAACATGCCACCGTCTCCTACCCAGACAAGAACATGGTTCAGACCAAAGGGATGGTTCACTGAGCGTGAAGAAGTTATCATAGTCAACAAGATCATTCGTGATGATCCATCCAAGGTGATAAATAGTGCGTTCGTAGAATGATACATGCTAACCATCACTAGGGTGACATGCACAACCGAGAGGGACTAACCCTAAAGAGACTTTGGACCGCTATCTGTGATTACGACCTGTGGCCCGTGTATATTCTGTGAGTGCGAGTGAATACTGTGTATCAGCTCTTGACCAACGCTATTCATAGTGGCCTTATATTTGGAATGCCCACTGGCCCACCTAGCACCTACCTCACTCTCTTACTTCGAGATGCAGGGCAAGTAAAGGTTGTATGTTCACATCGATCTGCTACTGAATTGATTTTCTAGCTTTGATACGTTCAACACTAATTTATTGACGATACCATCTCAAGCGATGGGAATCGTTAGCATGTTTCTCATTACGCTCGTGTCAGAGTTCGTTAATGAACGTACTATCGTGGCAATGTTGGAGGATCTGTGGGTGTTGCCCTTCCTGGTGGCCATATATGCATTACCATCGAGTCCAAATCCGTGGCTCTTCTTCGTCAGTAATTCTCACCATCTCTCCAGAAGGGTACTGATTGATTGGCAGGGATTGGTTACTGGACTCCTTTCCTATCCGTACGCCATCCTAGATCTTTCTTGCGATGCGTTGGCTGAATGACCTGATCTCAGTTATACCCATCCAATTCAAGTAAGCTGGAGCATTAAACGAAAAATCTGCGAGAACTAAGAACTATTCATGACAGGTTGCATGGTGCTCAAGAAATTCGGGTGCGGTGGCTAGTCGTACTGTCAATGCGTCATTGTACAACATGTACGTCGATGGTCCATCTATCTCACCGGCCTTGGGGCTGAGAGTCGAATTTTAGGTTTGTGCAAGCAAGCAGTGTCATCTCGGCTCAGATATATGTGGCCAGCGATTCGCCCAGATGTACGTCCTCCGTCCATCTCCCGCGCGGAGGAATCTCATACTCGTCTTCCGCCCCGCCACAGACGAACGGGGAAACAGAATCCTGATCATCATTTGTTCCGTTAACATACTTTTGGTATATCCTGGCACGAAGGCCTATTATATCTGGCGGAACCGTCAGCGTGCAAAGATTTGGGACGCCATGACGCCCGGGGCAAGTCCTTGGGCAGTGACAGAGTGGCGTAGACGAAACTGACCCGGACGGTTTTGCAGGAGAAAGCGCACTACCTGAACACCACGAAGGATGTTGGGAACAGGCGGCTTGATTTCCGATTCGCACACTAAAGCCCTGGTATTTCAAATTTCAATCCCCACGCCAGCGGATGGGTCAAAGGATGTTTTGTTTACTCTCATAATCATGATGCTTCAAGTTTGGTGATCTATCTTGTATTCGTATCGGCCCCCTGAGAAAATTTCCCCCGTGTTCGCTGCTGATGAATACTGTAGGTGATAAAACGTTCGTGATGTGGACTTGCAAAGGTTGGAAATCTTCGCCTCCTCACCTGTTCACTGATGTCACTCGGAAAACAGTGTTGGCTGGGTAGGTGATGTTAGGGCAGGTGAGATAACATACTAACCGGGTCTCGTATACTGTCTGCCCACCTGATTTGTCGGGTCTCCCAATCACTGACATTTACGACTAATTATTGCAACAATCGATCTCGAAGTAGCGCCCAGGGCTTGAACAGCAGCTTTTGCAAGTTCAGACTCCTCCAGGAAAAGGACCCTTCTCGATCAGACCTGTGATATGGTCACTCGTGGCAAAAACGTGCAATTTCGGCGTCATGAAGGCGCTCAACTGGGTTCTCCGCATTGCGATCGTCGTTACGTACATCATGCTATGTCACAGTTTCGTCGTGTGTTCGGCGGCGGAACACAGACATAAGGAGCATGCTTGAAGGCAAGCGTTCGAGTCTCGGTTGCAGGGGCCGACGCATCCAGTATGGTAACGTTCTCGCTCGGAGTGCGCTTCAAAGGAGGCGCGGAGATAACCTTGCGAAATGCAAATTCGTTCATCCGATCGTCGTGTGCCATTACCCTTCATTGGCGTATCGTTCCTCGGCGAGGTATACCTGATACTGATGCTACAAGGCTATGCACAGTACGTTTCAACCTCTTCCTATAGGAGTCCTTCAAATGTTGTGAGCTGTTGCAGTCCAATGACTATTAAACCGGGACTGCCTGTTCTTCGTTTATCCCATCCTCTTCATGTCCATCCCCAACCTGCCCGATACTAACAGTGCAGCCCCTCCTGCCTACTCGAGCGCATCTAAGCTGAAATCTTATCTTGACCACGTATCTGTAGCCAGGGACAGTCTCAAAGGACGATGTAATTCGGACCTCGTTGACAAAGAGGAGCAACGTACTTCAAGTTGGGTACAGACACTCCTTGCTAAGCGAACTCGTACTCCCTGTGATCCTGACGCCATCGCCACAAGACGATCCGTCTTTGACGATCCTGACCTCGCGCAGTTATATTGGCCAAAGAAAGATTATGAGAACATTCATCGTTTCGATCCTTCAGCCAGGTGGACCTACCGAGAGGAGAAGGTAATCGACTTCCGAACGGGATTTACCAAGTGTTGACCATCGTCAAGGCACTCTTGCGCAAGATCGACTGGAGGATTGTGGTCTTGGCCGTTGTCGCTTTTTCTGCGTACAATTTGGACCATTCTAATATCAATCAGGCAAATTCAGCCGACTTTCTTTCTAGTTTACACTTGACTACAAACGGTGAGCGGGATAATCTTCAACTTTCCTTGAGGTGTCTGATGAATAAATGGCTTTTGTGGGACTAGACTTCAACATGGGGAACACCGTCTTCCGCCTAGCCTTCCTATGTGCAGAATTACCGTCCCAAATGATTGCGAAGCGTGTATGTCAGTCTCATACTCAATAGCTCGTTTGTTGACGATATCAGTTTGGGCCCGATTGTTGGATACCGACCCAGATCTGTCTCTGGAGTGAGTAACGTGCTGATTGCATGAAACAGCACTCAACGAGCCGTAGGTATCATCTCTCTTAGTCAGTTCTGGCTTACGGGAAGAACATCATTCCTCGCTTGTCGTGCATTGCTCGGGTGCGGTGCCTTGTCCTTTTTTAAATTTCTTACAATTCCTTGACGTATTCACAACTGTTAGGCTTGTTCAGGGAGGGTATGAGATCCCCATTTTCCCCCGAGAATTCAACTGAGATTTCCATTTCTAGCATCGTACCCAATCTGGTTCTGTATATGACTTGTCTGTCCTTTTAATCATGATTCCCTCTTGTACTAACGATCTATTCCAGGCTTCTACACAAAGACTGAACTTCCCATGCGACTGGCCGGCTTTTTGATGTCCGTGAATTTCTGCAACATCGTCGCTAGTTTCATGGCCTACGGCATTCTCCATCTGGATGGTGTTTCCGGAATAGCTGGATGGCGGTCAGTCACTTCTATATGCTGCAACAAGTCTGATCCTGTTAATCATGTGAATTCATAGGTGGTTATTCTTGATAGAGTGAGTAGGCTGATCGCTTTACAATCGTTATTCTGCTTAATTCCACGAATAGGGGCTTGATAACGCTTGCTGTAGGCTTTGCCATGTTTTTCAACATGCCGCCGTCCATTACCCAAACAAAAACGTGGTTCCGACCAAAGGGATGGTTTACTGAGCATGAAGAGACCATCATAGTCAACAAGGTCCTTCGTGACGACCCGACCAAGGTGATGAATGACGTGAAATTGTACACTGGAATACTGAACATCACTAGGGTGACATGCACAACCGAGAGGGGCTAACTCTAAGAAAACTATGGACTGCGGTATGCGATCATGACCTGTGGCCCTTGTATATTATGTGAGCGTGACTGAATCCTTTCTATTGGCTCTTGACCAATGCTGTTCATAGCAGCCTTATGTTCGCAATACCAAGTGATCCGCCTTCCACGTACCTCACCCTCCTACTTCGAAATGCAGGGCAAGTGAAGGCTGTACGTTCGCGTTGATCGGCTGCTGAACTGATTCTCTAGATTTAATGCATTCGATACCAATTTACTCACTGTACCATATGAAGTGATGGCAATCATCAGCATACCTCTCACCACGCTCGTGTCAGAGGTGGTCAGTGAACGTAGCATCGTGGCAATGACGGAGGATCTGTGGATGTTGCCATTCCTAGTGGCCCTATACGCACTACCATCGAGTCCAAATCCGTGGCTCTTTTTCGTCAGTAATTCCCATCATCCCTCCGGAATGATGCTGATTGACTGACAGGGATTGGTTACGGGACTCCTCTCCTATCCGTACGTCCCTCTAGGCCTTTCTTATGACGTGTTGGCTGAATGACCTGTTCTTGCTGGCAGTCGTGCCAATGCCATCCAAGTAAGCCCGAACGTCGAACCGAAAATTTGCAAGAGCTTAGATCTATTTGTGACAGATCGGATGGTGCTCCAGAAATTCGGGTGCGCTGGCTAGTCGTGCCGTCAACACGACCTTGTACAACATGTACGTCGACGGCCCCGTCTTTCTGGCCGACTTTCTGGACTGGACTAAATTCCACACCCTAGGTTCGCCCAGGTGGGCAACATCATCTCATATCAGATATATGTAGCCAGCGATGCGCCCAGATGTACGTCTTCCGCCCATCTTACGTGAGGGGAATCACATACTTGTCTTCCCGTCACCACAGACGAACGGGGAAACAGAATTCTGATTATCATTTGTGCCGTCAATGTACTTTTGGTATATCCTGGCACGAAGGCCTATTATATCTGGCGAAACCGTCAGCGTGCAAAGATTTGGGACGCCATGACACCCGAGGCAAGTCCTTGTGCAGTGACAGGATGGCGGAGGCGAAATTGACCCCGGATGGTTTACAGGAGAAGACGCACTGTCTGAGCACTACGAAGGATGCTGGGAACAAGCGGCTTGATTTCCGATTCGTACATTGATGTGGCGCTGGTATTTCAGATTTCAATGTCCAGGCCGGTGGATGGGTCGAAGGGATATACTTTGGTGATTTATCTTGTATTCGTACCAGTTTTCTGCTAGGAAGGGTTTTTACCTTGATAAAGCGTTCATTGGGTGTGAGCTTAGAAGGTCGGAAATCCTCGCCTTTCAATCTGTTCCCTCGATCCCCAACGTCGTTTGGAAAACAGCCTTGGCTAGGCAGACGATGTTCATGCAGGTGAGGTGCACGATGACCAGGCTCCGTGTGCTGTTTGTTCAATCAATTTCCCGACCGCAAGGACATTCCGAATAAAGGTCCCTGTTAAATTACTGATGCTTGATAGGAAGGTGAGTGGTGTGGAACGATCAATGGTGATAAGACGGGGAACAATGAAGATGTCGACGATGTCGATAATGGCGGTAAGGGGGTTGCCAGCAATGGTGACGGTACTGGCGTAGAGGGCGGCGATAGGGAAATTGGATTCAGAGTAGGATGCTTGGTCCAGATTTGGGTCTGTCAAACGAATTACATAATGTATGCCAGGTCCACTCAGAGTGGGCACGGCTCATTTGAACCTCAGAGAAAAGGGACCGAAGAACGCTGTAATGATTGTGAGTACGTGTATGCGTTACTAGTCCGTATCATATCTGATAACCCCGGTCTTCCCCCATGCCACCATGAAAAGTGTGGCAATCTCGGCCTTGACCCACTGAGTCGTTCAACTGGGTTTCTCGTTACCTCGCATCACGACCGTCGTTGCCCACATCATACTGTGCCAAAGCTTCGTCGCGTGTTCGGCAGAGGAACACAGACATGGGGAGCGTGCTTGCAAGTAGAACGTTCGGGTCTCGGAAGCCCACACGTACATTTTGATGGTAACATACCCGCTTGGAGTGCGCTTTGAAGAAGGTGCGGAAATAACCTTGCAAAGGGTCAACCCATCCGACTGTCGTGCGTCATTACCCCTCATTGGCATATCGTTCCGTGGCAGGGCACACCCGGTACTCATACCACAGGGCTATAGATAATATGTTTCGCGCTATTTCCATAGAAATGTTTCAGGTATCGTGATTCTTCCGAGGGCTATTAAATCGAGACCGCCTGCTCTTCATTACCCCATCCTCGTCATGTCAACCCCCACTGACCCACTTGATACCAGCAACGCACTGGGAGCCCCCCCTGCTCACCCGAGCGCCTCTAAGCTAAGTTCTTATCTCGACTACGTACCCACAGTCAAGGACAGTCTCAAAGAACGGTGTAACTCGGACCTCGTTGACGAAAAGGAGCAACTTGAACACACTTCAAGTTGGGTAAAGACACTCCTTGCTAAGCGAACCCGTACTATTACTCCCCGTGATCCTGACGCCATCGCCACAAGACGCTCCGTCTTTGACGATCCTGACCTCGCGCAGTTATATTGGCCAAAGAAAGATTATGAGAACATTCATCGTTTCGATCCTTCAGCCAGGTGGACCTACCGAGAGGAGAAGGTAACTGACTTCCGAACGGGGTTTACCAAGTGTTGACCATCGTCAAGGCACTCTTGCGCAAGATGGACTGGAAGATTGTGGTCTTGGCCGCCGTCGCCTATTCTGCATACAATTTGGATCATTCCAATATCAATCAGGCAAATTCAGCCGACTTTCTTTCTAGTTTACACTTGACTACGAACGGTGAGCGGGATAATCTTCAACTTTCCTTGAGGTGTCTGATGAATAAATGGCTTTTGTGGGACTAGACTTCAACATGGGGAACACCGTCTTCCGCCTAGCCTTCCTATGTGCAGAATTACCGTCCCAAATGATTGCGAAGCGTGTATGTCAGTCTCGTGCTCAATAGTTCGTTTGTTGACGATATCAGTTTGGGCCCGATCGTTGGGTACCGACCCAGATCTGTCTCTGGAGTGAGTAAAGTACTGACTGCATGAAATAATACTCAACGAGCCGTAGGTATTGTTTCTCTTAGTCAGTTCTGGCTCACGGGAAGAACTTCCTTCCTTGCTTGTCGTGCATTGCTCGGGTGCGGTGTCTTTCCCTTTCTCAAACATTTCTTACAATACCCTAACGTGTTCACAACAGGCTTACTCAAGGAGGGTATGAGATCCCCATTTTTTTCCCCAGAATTCGACTGATCTCTCCCTTTCTAGCATTGAACCCAATCTGATTTTGTACATGTCTTGTCTGTCCGTCTAATCGTGATGCCCCCCTGAACTAACGATATGTTCCAGGCTTCTACACAAAGACTGAGCTTCCCACGCGATTGGCCGGCTTTTTGACGTTCCTGTATTTCAGCACCATCATCGATAGTTTCCTGGCCTACGGCATTCTCCATCTGGATGGTGTTTCCGGAATAGCTGGATGGCGGTCGGTCATTCCTATATGCTGCGACGAGTCAGATCTTGTTAATCATGTGAATTCATAGGTGGTTATTCTTGATAGAGTGAGTAGTGCGATCGCTCTACAATAGTTATTCTGCTTAATTTCGCGAACAGGGGCTTGATAACGCTTGCTGTAGGCTCTGCCATTTTTTTCAACATGCCGCCGTCTGCTACCCAAACGAAAACATGGTTCCGACCAAAGGGATGGTTCACTGAGCGTGAAGAGACTATCATAGTCAACAGGGTCCTCCGTGACGACCCAACGAAGGTAATGAATGGCGTACTCGTAAAACGATACACTGGGATGCTCAACATCACTAGGGCGACATGCACAACCGAGAGGGGCTAACCCTAAGAAAACTGTGGACTGCCGTACGCGATTATGACCTGTGGCCCATGTATATTATGTGAGTGTGAGTTAATCCACTGTGTATTAGCTCTTGACCGACACTATTCACAGCGCCCTTATGTTCGCATTACCCAGTGATCCACCTACCACGTACCTCACCCTCCTACTTCGAAATGCAGGGCAAGTGAAGGTCGTACGTTCGCGTTGATCGGCTGCTGAACTGATTCTCTAGATTTAATACATTCGACACCAATTTACTCACTATACCATACGAAGTGATGGCGTTCATCAGCATGTTGCCCATCACGCTCGTGTCAGAGGTAGTCAATGAACGTACTATCGTGGCAATGTTGGAGGATCTGTGGATGTTGCCGTTCCTGGTGGCCCTATATGCACTACCATCGAGTCCAAATCCGTGGCTCTTTTTCGTCAGTAATTCCCATCATCCCTCCGGAATGATGCTGATTGACTGACAGGGATTGGTTACTGGACTCCTCTCCTATCCGTGTGTCCCTCTAGGCCTTTCTTGTAATGTGTTGGCTGAATGACCTGTTCTCGCTGGCAGCCGTACCAGTGCAGTCCAAGTAAGCATGAGCGTCGAGCTGAAGATTTGCAAGAACTTAGATCTATTTGTGACAGATCGGATGGTGCTCCAGAAATTCGGGTGCACTGGCTAGTCGTGCCGTCAACGTGACCCTGTACAACATGTACGTCAACAGCCCATTTTTCTTCTCGACTTTTGGGACTGGACTGAGTTCCGTATCGCAGGTTCTCCCAACTGAGTAACATCATCTCGTATCAAATCTATGTGGCCAGCGATGCGCCCAGATGTACGTTCCTCTACCCATCTTCCGCGAGAGTGAATCACATACTCATCTTCCGCAACCCCAGACGAGCGGGGAAACAGAATTCTGATCATCATTTGTTCCGTCAACCTACTTTTGTTATATCCTGGTACGAAGGCCTATTATATGTGGCGTAACCGTCAGCGTGCCAGGATCTGGGACGCCATGACACCCAAGGCAAGTCCTTGCACAGTGACAGAGTGGCGGAGACGAAACTGACCCCGGATGGCTTACAGGAGAAAACGCAGTATCTGAGCACTACGAAGGATGTTGGGAACAAGCGGCTTGATTTTCGATTTGCACATTGATGTGGCCGCCTGGTATTTCAGGTTGCCAATGTTTCGCGTTCATAGCGGTCTCATAATCTTCCTTGTATTTGTACCAGCCCCCCGAGGATTCCTCCCTCATGTTTGTCTGTCAATTCACAGCTGAAAACTATGTATGTACTGTAGTCACGAAAGAAGCGTTGTATGCATGTGTTGTTCAAGAGCCTCTAAATTCAACAAAGACAAACAAAGCTCATGTCTCCTACCACCAACTCAGATTCCGAAGACGATCTCGACTTTGTCCCACCCGCGGACGGTAAGAGTTACCACACACTGGTCGCTCGTAAAGTGACACTGAACCTCTCGTACGCAGACCATGACTCGGATACCTCGGGCGAACAGGACGACGTAGGGCACACTACTGAGACAGCGCTTCCCGAGACGCACCCTGCCGAGCAAAAGAAGTGACGTTTCTACCTTTTTACTCAACTGTAATGATCATTGCATGTGCTAATGCGCTTCGTAGACAACGCGACGCCCTCTGGGCCAGCTTTCAGGCGGCCGTGTCCACGCCACCGCTGCTGCCGTCGTCGTCGTCGTCCAATGGACCATCCTCCCAAGCATCATCCCAGCCACTATCGGCGAAACGGGTCAAGATCGAAAAGACGTACTTGTTTGCGGGAAAACACGTCACGTATGTGTCCCCACGTCATTCTTTTCGTCCTATACCACCTATCACGCTCACGCATGATCGTTTGGTGCTTCATTCCTCATCGGGATGCTTGCTTTGGCATGGCAATGGCATGTCGTTCCCCCGCCGTATCCGTTCACGTTCACCCTCGTGCGCCCACATACCTTTTCTCTAGGGACGTTGTAGAGGTACCCGAGGATTCTGAAGAAGCGAAAAAGTGGCCGCGTTGGTCACCACACCCACACCCGGGTCTTATATCACAACTCACGTCGTCGTCTATCTCTCCCTCTGTCGGGGGACAAGGGGAGAACAAGGACGATATCCCCTTACCAATATCTACCGTCGACCCGAGTCCCGCGACGCAGACGACAGCGACGTCTACACCTGGGGTAAAGCGACCAGGCCCTCGAAAGTCGCGTACCGCGCTCCCTTCGATACCTAAGGCGTCGCAAGCCAAAAAGATCACGACCCTAGACAAGTCTTCGATGGACTGGCGCGCACACGTTGCTTCTCAGTCGAGCGACGTCAAGGACGAACTCGACGCTAATAGACGTGGCGGTGGATATCTTGAAAAGGTGGACTTTTTGAAAAGAGTCCAGGACAGAAGAGAAGATGCATTCGAAGCGAGCAAAACGAGCAAACGACGAAAGACGTAGGCAGGTGAACATGTGAACGGGAAGGGGGTAGAGGATATATCGTATATCGACCTGGAACATTGTTTTGGCATAGACTACAAACACGGTAAACACTGGTTATTTTGACAACACACAGTGGATATCAAGACAACGATCCGGGGTGGACAGATCCTGCCGTCCAACCCCTCTCCAGTCCTTGGCTTCTCACCTTTCATGCGGACGGGCCCACACTCTTGCGAGGGTTGCACTTGGCCTTGTGTTCAGACCACGCCGATTTCTGGCAACTCGTATCACAATACCTAAACGAGGGTGATCAGCTGTTCGATGACACCTACATTGCATGATCCTCGGCGCCATACCTCGCGTTATTGCACCCACCACACTTGCGCAATACTGCGCTCGCGTTCCCACACCACGAACACCGGGGCAACTCGGCCGGATTCATCGACCACTTGGGGTGAGACGACCTTTCCGGCAAATCATCATCGATATCATCCCCATTCCGGTGCCTAAAATCATGCAGCCACGCGGCAAGCTGGTCTTCCGGCTTGTCACGTTGGACGACATGCTCGTGATCAATGCTCGTGCTGTCGAGCCGCGCGACGATGTGGCCCCATTTTTCTGCGGCAGATCGGTAGCGCGTGAAGATGGTCACCTGCGCTTGACGGAGCTGTGACATGGGAGGGTCGACGCCGAACACGCCATAGAACTCGTCGGCGATCCTGAGTTGGTCCACGTATCCCTGAGAGTACGACAGAGACGAGGTGTGTGAGCGAATACCCCCGCAAAACGCCACGAGAGGAGGCGACACATACCGTGAGTTCTCTCAAATCGGTCGACAATTCGGGACCCTTGTCTGCGAGAGTGAGGGCAATGTACCAGTAAAGCACGCTCTTCCTGTGTCGCGTGTCGGGCGGCGCTTCCGCAAGATAGATTTGCGCATCATCCAAGGCGCTGCTCAAGAATGCCTGACCCTCATCCCACTTCTGGTCTCCAATCGTCGACTCTTGGATACGACAGACGGCCAGGTTGCCCGCGATCTCGACCGCGCGCGACAAGAGCACATGGTGGACAAACGGCGTGGCATTCTTGATCTTGAGACCCTTTTTCGCATACCGGAGTCCCTCCTCCAAATCTGACCCAAGCGTCATGATGTAATAAAAGTAGGGGAACTTGGGGTTACGCTCGATGGATTTCCTCGCGAGGGCGATCGCCTCAGGGATGCGCGAGCGGATGACAAAGAACTTGAGGTCGAGCATGTCAGCGAGGTCTTCTTCCTGGGACAGGCGTCTCTGACGGATTTCATTGGCACAGATGGGCAGCGAGTCAGCCCACATCGTGAATGGGAGTCCAGCGCTGACGAATTCGGGTTGTCCGGTGCGCTGGTTGACGGCTTGGAAGCCGCCCTCGTTGATGGAGAACTCATTGCGAGGGATCAGTTCGGCAAGGGCGAGACCAAGTTTATAGATATTACGGTCGTGTAGACACTCTATCATTGCTTTCTGATAGTCCGTGGCGGAACGGAGAGTGAGCGTTGATTCGCAACGTTCGGTGCCATACCCAATGAGGAGCTCAGAGAGGTGAGGCGGCAAGCCACGCTGCATCGAGACCATGAGCGCGCTGGGATCGTTGAACAGGATCTCGTGATCTGGAGGGGACTTGTGTAAGCGTATGACTGCACCAAGGGCGTAGAAACGGGAATGAAGATCCGGACTGCGGATGGCCGCAATCAAGAAATCGATCATGGCAGGATATGCCAAGCACTCCTGCGTGCAATATTGAGTGAGATGCCCATAAAATTCGAGGGCGTGGTGCAACAGTGGCAAGGTGGCATCAGGGTTGGTGACAAAGTCCATGACGATGGGTATGAGGGTGGGGATGTCGAGTGCTTTGATGTATTTCGCGGCGGGTCGTTGGGGCTCGTCAATGGATGTGACCGCGTGTGCCAAGGTGCAGATGGCGAGCTCGGCGGCGTGCAAGTCATCGGGGTGGTCTTTGAGTGCCTTGATGATGGTGGGAGCGTGAAGTGTGATCTCTTTGCGTATATCGCCCCCTCCATGATGGGTGACGGTGGTCAGCGCTCTCAGAGCGACGTGACGGGAGTTTTCTTTCTCGACCAGAGGGAGTATTTTCGCCAAAAGACCTTTCAAAAGTGGTCAATGGCGTGGTCGATCAGGTCGAAAAGACGAGCGACAGACTCTTCTGAAAGAGAAGGTTCCTGAGAATAGAATCGGCGGACATTTTGGCGTAGATGGCGACGACGCCACCTCTGATGATCTGGTTCCCTGCATGCGTGGAAAACAGCTCGTCAATGCGCATGTAGATCTCATCAAAGTTGTTGTATATCTTCTTGAGCCCGCTCCTCTTGGTGAGGTCTGCGGTATGATCAGCGGGGACGAAGTGAGCGTAGCATGAGTAGGAGACGTGCCGGGGACTTTGAGGTAGCTGCACATCACTCTGACGACCTCGTCCCAGTCGTCAGAGGACAGCTCATCGAGACTGCGCAGCACCCGCGGTTGGAGCGCAGGCGGAAGCGGTGGAGGCCCAATAGCGGGGGAGCCGACCGTTACGACGGAGACGGTTTGTGCCTTTTTCTTCTTCGCAGCGTTTTGTTTCGCGCGAGGACCAGGCATCGTGATAGGCCTGGTCTATTCGTTGTTGCTGTATAGATAAAGAACAAGCTTTAAAGTCCGCCTCGGGCTCGAGGCAGACGCATTCACCCACCGCCCCGCCTCATGCATCCAGTCTTTGGCAACTATCACGGGTAATCCTCTCTTTCTTTTTTTGATCCCGTCACGACAGCTCAGAGACTAGATCAGGTATTACACAAAACGTCCATTCTTTCGAGATCCCCGTCTAGCTCTCCTGCCAACCCCATTTTTTGTCGGCAAGACTGTTCTGGACGTTGGTTGCAACGAGGGCTGGGTCACATGCGAAATTGGTATTCCATCACGCTCATGTCTCATGTCGGCAAATGCACTCCCTCGCTGACCCGCCCAGCTAGCACAGTCATGGGGCGCACGCCGCGTTGTCGGCGTCGACATTGACGACACCCTCATTCGTGCCGCCTGGAAACGTCGACGCACCCTGTGGGGCCTCCAATCCCCTTTAAGACAGCCATCCGAGTCCCAGGATGGGCCTCCAATCGCCAAACGCGCCCGTCTCGACGTGGAGGCAGACGAGGACCTCCCTGACTACTTCCCAATGTCCTGCGAACAAAGCCACGGTCCATTACCCATTCCCAGCTCCGCTGCGGACGCCTTTCCGCACAACGTCACCTTTCGAACGACCGATTGGGTCACCGAGAATGTCACCCCGGACGAAGCCACATATGATGTCGTGATTGCGTATGGATCTACTCCTATTGACACCCTCGTGTTGTTGTCACCATTTTGACATGCGCTCTTTCCATTTTACCCAGCTTCTCTATCACAAAATGGATTCATCTCAACCATGGTGATGAAGGCCTCACCACGTTTTTCCGTCGTGTACATCGCGTTTTGAAACAGGGTGGTGTGTGTATCGTCGAACCGCAGGCTTGGGAGACGTATGGTAAAGCGCGGCGCATGGACCCCAGACTGAGAGAAAACGCAAAATACCTCCGGTTGCGTCCGCAGGATTTTCCTGCGTTGCTCGATAATTTGGGGTTCGAGCCACCTCAACATCTGGGCACAGCCGGAGAAGGAGGTGCGCTCAACCTGGAGTTGCAACCTGCTTCCTCTTGCTGATCAGCGTGACTTACAGGGTTCCATAGACCTGTTGATCTCTATGCCAAAAAGTGATCACAGACTCGATAAGACATACGGGTCGGCGACTACAACAGAATGGCTTCTCGTGTTGTCGACCGATGCTGGTGGTAACATGCAACCATTGAAGGGATTTCGATCACCTGTCATCGGAGAAAGCAGCCGGCACCATCCTGCATTACACTTTAGAGGTGATGTCGCCCAATTATTTCCAATCTACAAAAGTCTATCTATGTATCCGAAGCTGGGCATCTGCCAAAATCGTCATCACCATCAGTATACCGTATCCCAACATCAAAGAACCCGATGCAAATAGTTGTGGATTAGTATTGTCCATGTCTGCGCTGCATCATGCACTTTGCACGAGCAAAACGTCCCCTTTGGCTGCTAAAGTAGATCTGCCAAAGTCCTGGATTAGATCGAAACGCGTATCACGACTATCGTATCATCGAGCACCGCTATATGTGCAACCGTCCACCCTCCAACGACAAGGTATGTAGGCATTAAAAGAAAGGGGGGGAATGATCATCAAGTTCATGATGGGCAGCTCGTGCAACATACCAGCGCCGTGCACTAGCAAAAAAAAAACAATAGAGCAAGTAAACCAATAAGTTAGATACGCTCATACATGCAGATGTACGCCTTGCTCTTGAGCACTTCTTCCAACGACGACAACCGGACGACGGTATCACTGATGAACGCCCAATCTCGCGTTGCCGTCCCATTGTCCGACCGCTGTTTCTCGCTCTCACTGGGTCGCGCCCCTTCAATTTCGGGCGGCGATGGTGGAAGCGCCGTGTAAGCGACATAGTGCCCACCCAACTGAACATGGTGTAAATATTCCCCCTCGAAGTAGTTGATAGCGCACACGGACACCCACCATGTTACCGATGTGCACCACGACCGCATACAATCTATACATGCACGGCGCCGGTCTTCTTACACGCCCTCGCGTCACTGCCACCTTGGAATCAAAGTAATCCTCCCGTCTCGGAGCCAGGTACGGTGCTAAGTCGAGGTATTCGGGAAACGAGATGCAGTCGTCTAGCTTCTTGAAGCCGGTAGAGAATGAGACGACTGGCGTTTTGGACAGTTGCTGGAAGCGCTTGAGATGGACGACGAGGATGGGTGGTGGCGTTGCGATGAGATAACGCTTGTAGGCCGGTCGCAACAGGTATTGTCGGGAACGCGGCACACCGGACGGGTGTCGCTCGTCCTTCGAACGTGTGCCCGGCGTTGGTGAGGGCTGCTGTAGGTGGTCTTGTGAGGCATTGGGCGATGGGCTGGATGACGCCGCCGAAGAAACGTCCGAGTAGACCGAAAGCAACGTTTCGCTTTCGGCTTCTGAAATTTCGCTCTCGGTATTACTTTCCCCGCTCCTGAACCCATGATGTCGGTGTTGATCTGAAGGAGCACTTAGCGATATTCTCAATGAGTATTCAGTGGAAGTGGACGCCTGTGTCAAGGTGGACGAGATAGTGTTTCCTCTGGTTGGCGCAGGCTTTGCAGTCTGCATGGACATGGGAGACTCGGGAGCAGTCGTTGATATGGAGGGAACGGACAATGCCGTTCGGGTCGGTGTTTCATTCCTAATATGCGATACAAGTTCAATGGGGTATCCGTCGTTGAGCTGAAGTGCAGGAGGAATGGGTTTGTATGTTGATGAGTCGCGCGTGGAACGTTGGGTTAGTGTCGATGGGGTATCACGAGGTATCTGGGTATCTTGAAGAGAAGTAGTGGAGTGCGACGGAGATGCCGGGTGAGAAGGGGAGACAACGGGAATGGCGAGGTTGGCGGGTATCGAATCAGGAGCTAAATGGTCACCGTTGCTCTTAGCGCCACCAGCCTCGTCTTCCTCGCTGTCAGTACACGAATCCGACTCCTGGGCGGATTCCCTCGCTCTAGGCTTATAGAACCCATTGGCTATCTTCCAGCAACGGTGACAACGGACGGTGTTGTCTCCATTGAGGACCTCAACAGAAGTGAACAATCGAAGGCATTCTTCGATCTTGTTGATTTGATTGACCTTCAAAAAGATATTTTGCGAGTGGAGGGCAGAAGCCGATGACAGCTCCTTAGATTGCTTGAAGATCGAGAAAGGCTTTTGGACACTAGGAGGGTTGATGTCAGCGAGTATGTCCCGTAGATATGCCTCCTCTTCTGCGCTGAGTTTAGGCACGCGCGGGGGCTTTGGGGTCTTTGAGCGCGTCCTCGGACTCGAAGGGCGTGAGATCAAGGGAAAACGGGGAGCCGAGGAATTGGATGGGGAATTACAGGGACGTTGGGTAGGCATAACCGATCGCTTCACGTTTGTAAGATGAGCCTGGAGTCTCTCATTGACGAGTCCGAGCGAGGTCGACTCTTTCTCGACATGAGGGTATGGTGAAGCTGTCCCATCGACCGTGCCCGCCATGACAGCAGCCGAGCCGACATGGTGCATAGGGCTCTTTTCGTCCGTGTGTTTCAATGGTGTCGCAGATGGGGTTCCTTTCTTGTCCTGTCGCTCGCTCTTGGGTCGCCTGGCAAGACCGACCGAGACACTGATTCGTCTGCTGATCCTTGCCCAGCTTTCGTCCTTGTCTTTTCTTTCCTTCCCATTTGCCTTTTCGGGTGCGATGATGGTGATATGATCGCCGGGTGAGTCGACAGTTGGCGCAGGCACGGGAAGATCTAGAATAGGGATGGGTTGAGGGGTATCCGTGGGTGTTCCTGGTATAGAGGGTGAGTCCGGTGCCGGGGACTGTGGCACTTGTAAAGCAGTATCATCTTTCGTCGTATCACCGGCGTCTTGCTCGACATGGACGGGTTCGGCGACAATATCGACGTCGGCAAGATCTATGCTTCGTCGTCTTTGGGAGTCATTGGCCTCTGGACCGTCTAGGTGACGATCGCGGATAGGTGTGGCAGGGACAGAGGACGAGCGCTGCTGCGGTACCCCGGCGTAGAAGGCAGTCCCAATCTTCTTTGCGAATTGTTTCAATCTGTCGCGTTTGCGTTCACGGGCATAGTCCTCGGGTTTCATGCTCAAACTGAGATCGCTGAAATCCTCATGAGTGTGAGAGACATGCTTGCATGTTTGGCAAACGAGGATGCTGGCGAGCTTGCCGCCGAAAAGTATGTCGACAAATGATAGCAACTCGCCATCGGCGTGAGGGGGAGGGTGGGGGGTGCTAGTGCGGTGATGTCTGGATGGCTGCGACCGTGTGCTCGGTTTGTTTGGGGGTGGCGATCGTTGCTTGATGATCTATGAGATTCACATAAGGAGTGAGAGATATTGGCTGATAGTGAAGGCTCACGTCGATCTCCTCCATGCGAATGGCGTCGAGGAGCTGGCATAGAAACTCGTGGGCATCCTGCTGCCGGAAATCGAGATATTGGTCGTACTTTTTCCCGACGGCGGACAAGAGGTCTCTGCAAAAGACTCAACGAGGCGCGCGTAGACGTGGCGAAGGGAGGACGCACTTGGGGGTTATGTTTTCCCGTTTGCGGTTGTTCTGGATGTCCCATGCGGTTTGGAGTAGCGCGACGAGCTGATCGCCGATCGGAAGAGCGTCAGACCATGGTTGGTCGTGCTCGCGACTGAGGCCATGACCGTTTGTCAGGGCCGGGGGACGGCGGGACGCGATGGGAATGGACGGGGAGAGAGTAAGGAATGGGACGGGGTGGAAGTTGACGAGACGTTGCAAGTACTGGGTAGCAATCAACTAACCGGGATGGCGGTAAGGACCTGACTCTGAGAGAGATGGCAAGCACTCACGCCCTGCAAGACCGAGTTCATGAAGCAGGTGTTCCCATGGTTGAAGAGACCCGGCGGCAAAAGTGCAGATTTTTCCTTTTCTTCGCGTGCTTTGCGGGCTCTGTACTGTTCTTGAGGCGATGGCGCTTTCTGTTTCGCCATTGTGATCTGCCTCTACAAACTTGTTGATCGATTTATATATCGCACCGCTCGAGACGCCCGCAGTCCGCGGCTGATGACAGTTCACTGTCTTGTTCGACACAACCCCCCGCAGAGGGGTCACGACTGGTCCGACCCGAGTACACGCCCAAGTCTCTTCAACAACATCTCGTTCTCCGCCTCCGTCCCAACCGTAATGCGCAAACACCCCTCACACCCTGCCTCACTCCCTCTGTACCGCACCACAACATAACTCTCGTCCGCCCCCTCCTCCTCTGCGAGCGTCTTGTACACCTTGGTCGATCGCGCATTGTCTGGTACGCCCGTGTTTCGGTCGAGGACCGGGATCAACAGGAAATTCGCATTGTTCCCACCGATACTCTTGCCGATGCCCAAGTAAGCGAGCTTCTCGAGCGATGCTTTCAGCCTTTCCCGGGATTCGAGAAGTGTCCTAATTTTGTCCCGCATCCCTTGGATCGCAGCCGGTTCAAGCGCAGCTAGGGCAAGGTGCGCAGTCGGCGTCGAAATGTTGTACGGTGCTTTCGTATTGTTCAGCACTTGAATCAGCGGGGGTTGTGCCAAGGCAACACCCAGCCTAGCGCATCCAAGTCAGTTTCGTCCCATCCCACGGCTACCAAACACTTTCGCGCACCGGATAGCAGCCAACCCGAAACTTTTACTCAGCGTTTGCATCACGCAAATGTTCCCATACTCTTTGATCAACGACACAGCCGACGCATCCTGCCCTGAAAAATCGATGTACGCCTCATCGACGATCACGATTCCCTTGTAGGGCTCATAGTCCAACAAGGAACGAATAGCATTGAGGGATATCGTAGTTCCAGTTGGGTTTCCGGGAGAGCACAAAAATATGAGTTTGATGGAAGGATCTTTAGACACGGCGTCTTTTATCTGTTAAGTTCGTCAACACCACAGTTCCGCTCGATAAGAAATGGACAGACAGGGTCGACAAGCAGGCTAAACCTCCCCTTCTCTCCACCTTCCCCCTCGCTCCCGTTCAAGTTGAGATGGCACCGAACAATGCCGATATCATTGACCTGAGCACAAACAGCGTACATTCCATATGTTGGAGGGGTAATCAAGATCTTCTCTTGTGCGGGAGCGATGCACACGCGCATGATCAAGTCAATCACCTCGTCCGAGCCGACACCGAGGAAGACGTGCTTCTCACTCGGAAGCCCTCGTAGAGTTGCGATGCGCGATTTTATCTCATCATGAGATGGGTCTGGGTATCGATTCAGGTTTGCACCCAAAGCACTCTGCAACTCCGGGGGTATCTGGGAAGATGCTTCTATGGAGTGACCGAGCGCGTTTTCGTTTGCATCCAGTAAGATTCCGTCTTGGTAGTCATCTCTGGCGCAGCGATATGGGCGAAGCGTAAGAATATTGGGTCTGATCACATTTTCTATATCGAAATGGGCGGGTTTTGTGGGCTCAGAGGAGGGTGCTAGACCGAGGATCGGCATCGCAACAAGAGGAGAGGAGTGACTCGGACATGACTCACACGGGACATCTACAAGATGATACACAACACAATACAAAATACAGAACGGTAAGAAAGTATGACCGTATACGTCTAAACAAGTGTTTTCCCTGCGCCGTCGTGGCCCGGTAGTTTCTGGTAGTTCGAGCGTGCTATCCGTGTAGACGGATCAGAAAGATTCGACTGTGTTTGTCCGCAGTGGGAAATACCACCGAGGATACCGAAGTCGTTGGCTGCGTCGAAAAGCCCTCCGAAAAAAAATAGTAAAAACATGAGAAATTGAAATGTGATACCAAACAGATTGATTCATGGGTCTACAAGGTTGCTTGGTTATAGGATGAGATTGGAATGAGGAATAAATCATTCAGTGGGATTGTGTGCCCCCCACCGAGGACCCCGCGAATTCTTCTTACCCTCGGCTCCGAGTCAACCGCAGACGGATTTTCCAGTCGGCGACAATTCCCATATTCTAACAGAACCGTCATCCGCTGCAGTAGAGAGTAGATCCTCGAACCCATGGCGGGGACACCATCGCACCGAATTTACATCGTGCGCGTCATGGGCAGATGAGACAGACGCGATTAGTCTTGACGACAGCGTAGCGCGCGTAGTATCTCGTTGAGGAGATTCCTTTCATGGGACGGGCTCAGAGATAATTGGCATTCGTCTGACCACGCGACTCACCGATATTTCCCAGACATTTATTTTACCATCACTGCCCGTGCTCGCAATCCACCCAAGGTTGTCGCCTTTCCCCGTTCCCCAGTTTATCGAGTATATACTTCTCGTATGACCCTTCAGCTGATGTGTACATTCCCATGCGTGCTCAGCAGACCGTCTCCAGATTCGGATTGTGAGGTCGTCGGAGGAAGAGGCAAGGTAGTCGCCACGGGGTGCCCATGCAACAGACCACACTGTTCCTGTGTGACCGGATAGCGTTGCAAAGCAATACCAGTCTTCGGATGGATCGTCGATGTAAAGCTTGACCGTATCGTCGTAGGATGCTGATGCAAGGATCTATCCTCAGAACCGAAATCAATCTCGACGCGACATTTTCGAAAGTGAGAACAACCTCCTCTGTGGGATGCCACGAGACACATTTGACGTCCTGACTATGCTCCATCATGACACCCATGCATTCGAAATCCGCATCTGGCTGAACTGCAGCAGAGGAACCAGTCAAGAGGAGTAAATACCATGGTTAAACTCGGTGATCACCTTCCCAGACCCATACTGTTTTGTCTCTGCTACACGACGCAAGCAACGTCCCTGTTCCCGAGTACGCAACGCTCTTGCATTCCGTTTCGTGTCCCTCCAACAACGTAACGCATTCCCATTCTTCAGACTCGGATAAATCTGCGTCATCTTCCGATGCCTCGCGTTTCTCCCATATACCAATGTTGGAGTCGAAGGATCCTGTCGCGAATGTTTTCCCCGAGGGTGCCCATGCGATGCTTCGGACTGTTTTACTGTGCCCTGTCGGTATCGTCGTGAGATGCGAAAAGGAAATCTTGGACAGGTCGTGTGGGTCCTTGCGGTAGCTGTACAAGCGCACTGTTTTGTCCGCCGAACACGAGGCAAGTAGGGGTTTGGCTGGATTCCAGGCGACTTGCCAAGCGCGGTCTTCGTGACCTGAACACCAGAATATGTGAATAATGATTTTGGTAAGTTAAATGTACGCCTACCTGGTAGGTCGGCATAGAGTTGCAGTGTGAATGGGAGATCCAACGCCATTGGATTTGGTATCGACCGATGATCGTGCTCGTTGGGATTATTCAAGAGAACGTAGTGATGAACACATAGTCTGGCATAGATCACATCTTCCGACCACTTCCCACGGTTCCTTCGGAGGTCCTGCTCGTTCCAGTGCATACTTGTCCTGGTTGACACCACCGAGGTTCCCCAGCCAGCCAGAGACGGGTGCACCTTCTCGTTGAGCCAAATCGGAAAGGGAAAAACTAGAAGCTTGCTCTGCTATTAGTGATGCTTTTGTGAGTGAACTCAGTGAATACACTATCACTCGGTGCATCGTGTGACTGCTCATCTATGTTCTCGCCTGTAGCTGTGTTTAGTTAGTCAACCATTTTTGTACTGAGGTCGCTGCACCGGTGCGTGGTTCCTAGCCGTGACCTCGGAAGAATCTCAGACCGTAGTCTCTCTGTGCCCCCTGGACTTGGCGTCTATGGTAGGGTGCATCTGCGGTCAATTGCAACTTGAACAGGGTCCCCGTAGCCGCACGTCGCCGAAAGATATTCTCATTTTTCCAAAGGGACACGTCGTCGTGCGGGTCCTTTGCTGAATTATAGCAAGTCTGGACCGGTAATGGGTTGCACGACACTGGGTTGTTCTTGTGGGTGTCAAGTATCCTCCAGTGATGTCACCCAGCTTGATGCACGCGAAAGGCCGCTTTAATCCCTATTTTAGGTACTACGGTGAAGGCTCAATGTGCCCACCTGTTAGCATTTAGATAATGCAACGTGTTGGCGTCATACTCCTATACCTCTGGGCTCAATCCCAGGGTCAACGAAAGGCCGTCACTCATCCGCGCCGCTCTTTCGGGAGAGTATTTGATTATGACAACCTGGAAGCGGGCACTGCTGGCCGTGACCGTTTCAAATGCTGTAGCTGGTATTGCCAGGAAGTAGCCGACACAGGGATAGACGCTGCCCGGTTTGCATCCTCAGACATCTGAATTTGAGCCCTGGTCGTTCTTCAAAGTTGTTCATTCTGTAACATTGACCTCACCATCAGTTCTCTGCTTTGTGGCCCTAGGGGTATGCGCCCCGTGACCCTCCGAAGAAGATGCGAGTCTGGGACACTCCCTTGCGCGTGCATCTTACGTGATCGCATCACTATCGTCCTTCCAAAGTTTCAATGGTTCCGACTCCTCCGGCTCTTTTTGCTATCGAATTGACAGTGACCACCGCTGTAAGGCACTGACGATGTGAAGAGTCTCGCACTAACAACATCAAGCGCATTCCGGGGAGACTTCGGTGACATCTGTGAGTAGTCAATCTTGGGACTGTGCGACTGACTCGCATGCCAGATCCATCTGGTAATTGTTTTTCAGGTATTATTTTTACCACAATGCCGTCAAGCTGACGAGCCACATAAAGCCCTCCCTGGTGTTTCGTCCCTCTCATGATCAGTGTTCTGTACACCGCGCACGACATGGTCTTCAGGTCATTGTCTGCTCTCGCCTTTGCTGCAGCCGTCGTCAGCGCGCAGACTTTCCACCCTTTGAGATTCGCTGGTGTCAACATACCAGGCTTCGGTATGTTATGTGTTCCACGTAAGCTGAACGCCGTCTGATGATCCTTGCAGATTTTGGGTGTGTCACAGATGGTACTTGCAACATCACTCAGGCTTGCCCACCCCTCACACAACTGGGCTGTGAGATGACTTTTTGCCTGATATATCTTGAATCAATATCCATGAATGTGTTTAGGTGCCGATGGCCTTGGTCAGATGAAACACTTTGTCGAGAATGACAGTTACAACGTGTTCCGTCTCCCCGTCGCCTGGCAATATCTCACGTACAGCCAGATGACTGGTATACTTAACGAGACCCAGTTTTCCAACTACAACATGCTCGTCGATGCATGCTTGAGTACTGGTGCATACTGTATAATCGATATCCACAACTACGCGCGGTATGATGGCATGGTGGGTTACGTCGCCGTGATATAGGTCCGTGGTCTGACATACGGTCGTCCCTAGATCATTGGTCAGGGTGGTCCTAGCAATGAGATATTTGCTCAGCTCTGGTACAATATCGCCGACTACTGGAAGAACGAAAATCGGATCATGTTTGGAGTGTAAGTGGTCTGGATCGCGTCCGTTCAAGTTGTCTGACAGATTGCAGCGTGAACGAACCTCACGATATGCCCGTGAGTGCATCTCAACCTAAGATTTCTGACAAAACTCAAAGGGTTGTGCACAGAACATCACGACCTGGGCTGGATCCGTTCAGGCTGCAGTGACTGCTATTCGTTCTACGGGTGCCGCCTCCCAAATGATCCTTCTTCCTGGAACAAACTACACGTCCGCCGAGACGTTTGTTTCCAGCGGTTCTGCTGCAGCACTCAACATGGTGAGAAACCCTGACGGCACTATCACTAACCTTGTGATGGATGTTCACAAGTACCTGGACTACGACAACTCGTAAGTAACATTCCTGAACCTGTTTCCTGTGCAGTTCGTTCAGTGCGATATCAGCGGAACCCATGTGGAATGCGTTACGAATAACATCAACAGCTCTTGGTATCCTCTCACTACCTGGCTTCGCGAGTACGGCCGACAGGCACTGAACACTGAAACCGGTGGAGGTAACGTCGACTCTTGTGTCGGTTACCTCTCCCAACAGCTCGGCTACCAGGCTGCCAATTCCGATGGTCAGTCTTCCGAGCATAACAATGGTTTATTCGTGCGCTGACAGATATGTAACTTGTAACGTTCTCCAGTCATCCTCGGCTACATGGGTTGGGGCGCTGGTTCTCTTACAACGGACTACATCCTTAGTGAGACTCCTTATTACAACGGCACTGGCTGGAATGACACTCTGACCGTGTCGACGGTGCTGTCACCCATGACGAACATGCTCGTGGAGTCCGTTGTATGAGTGAGCTAGAAACAAATCTACTACTGAAGTAGGCAGACTGTAGTCTACGTCAAAACAATGTTCCAAGTCGATGTATGAATATTGTCTACCCCCTTCCCGTTCACATGTTCGCCTGCCTACGTCCTTCACCGTTTGCTCGATTTACTGGCTTCGAATGCATCTTCTCTTCTGTCTCGGACTCTCTTCAAAAAGTCCATCTTTTTACGATATCCACCGTCAAGTCTGTTAGCGCCGAGGATCGCGGACTTGTCTAGGATCGTGATCTATTTGGTTTGCGACGCCTTGGGTATCGAAGGGAGCACGGTACACGGCTTTCGAGGGCCTGGTTGCTTTACCCCAGGTGTGGACATCGCTGTCATCGACGCCACGGTACTCGAGTCAACGACGAGTGCTGGTGGAGGGCTATCGCCCCTGTCCTCCCGGTGTTCCTTGCTAAAGGAAGGGGTCGGCGTCGAAGCGGGCTGTGGTATAGGATGCGGGTGTGGGTGTGGGTGTGGTAACCAGCGCGGCCACTTTTTCCCTCCTTCACAATCCGCGGGGACCCCTACAACACCCCTGGCAAGAAAAAACACGTGGGTGCACGAGTGTGAACGTGAGTGCGAGCGGGAAAGAGATGAACTCACCATTTGACGGGGTCGTAAAGCAGTTCTTGGTGCAGGAGGGCGAGATTGCTAAGGTTGGCACGGGATTGAAGTCAAGCAGGAGGTCGATGGTGGGCATGATCTGGCGAACCCAGACGTGTCGGCGCTACATGATCCCATGAAGGGGAGCGGGACAAAGAATTAGGAGCAGGGTAAGGTGGAAAGAGCATAAGTACTACCCACGGACAAGTACCCGCTCAATCAGACGAATACGGGGTCGACGTCGCTTGTGTCGTCGACACCGGACCATGCTCTCGCTACACCTTTCGTGCGCCACTTTGCACGTCAACATAGCTGCACTCGCACCGGGTAGTGGACAGGACAGTGAAACGTTGAATTGCTGACTGTGCGGCTGTTCCAGATTTGGTCATGACATAAGCTCTGAAGGTACTTATGTCGAGCCCCTCTTCACACACTGCCATGCCATCCATTCAACTTCATAATTGCCACACCATGCCAGGCACCCATTACTCAGAAATTCCTACTTGCTAGTATTTCTACCTTCCTTCAAGTTTTACTACTACTTGCACTTTCATTCTTATTTCCTGTACTTGCCTTCTGGCAGTGTGATGATGACATGCTCCTACATCAGTGCATCTTCATTACAGCTGGCCTTGTGGCCTTCACCTTTGTTGTTGGGGGTGTGTATGCAGCCCAAAATGCCAACCAACTCTCCACTTTTGGGTGTGAGGCTGCTGGCTTGGTGAGTGCATTTACAGCTGCAGCAAGTGCAGAGAGATGTACCTCTTTGTTCTTTGAGGATGGTAAGGGGTCAATTTACATATCTGATGTGTGATTCTTATTATTATTTGCTTTGTAGTGAATCCCTGGTTTAAGTACACTATGGTCATCTTGGTAGCAGTATGGGTCCACACTGGATTCTGTGTTGGAGTCCAGTTTGTGGCGGTCTTGGCGGGAACGCGAGACCACAACTGGTCGCCGAGGGGCTTGTTTTGTTTGTTGCCATTACAAATCCGGCAAGGTTGGTCTATATGATTTTTACAAGTACCACTTAGATCAATACTAATATTCATGTTAGATTTTGTTTCATGGTTTTCAGGGGTGGATATCACAGCTCCAGACATTTCTGTTGAGCAAAACCATAGAGAAGGTACACTTTTAATGGTCCCATATGATAGTGTAAGTTCTTGTCAGTCAATCCAATCTTTGCTCCGCTGCTGACAAGCACAGTCCGACGTTTCTAATTCACCAGCACAGATCCACACGAATTACAAGAAACTACCCAATCACGACGACGACTCTGTAGACACACTCGTCTAGACACAGAACATTATAGCCATCATTTCTATTGTTTTGTAGTCCGTATCTTTTGTGTATCATACCGAAGCATGCACAAGCCATCGCCACGTTCCAATTATGTATTTGAAATTTGACACGCCTTCAACTTCGTCGCGATGATTCAGACAGGTCTCATACAAAGCGCACACAACGATCTCGTGACAGACCTAAGCTATGATTACTATGGACTTCATCTCGCTACCTGCAGCCTCGATCAACGGTAAGCTTTGATCCAAACGTGTCTGGGTCACTTTTAATCGAGGTTTCAGCATCAAAATTTGGCAGCTGGACGAAACCGAAGGGACATGGAGTGTCGAAGACGAATGGAAGGTCGTGTCACTTCTCTATGACATCGAGTGCGGTCTATAATTGATTTTTTTTTGTATAGGCACATGATGCCGCCGTCTCGAGACTGAGCTGGGCCCACCCAGAGTTTGGCACCATCCTTGCGTCAGCGTCGTTCGATCGTACCATCAAAATCTGGGAGCAGGCCTCCTTCGCAGCTGGCGGGGATGCCCAATCCAACGGATCCATGCATGCGCAATCAGCAATCTCTAGCAGTAGCTCTTCGTCAAGATGGGTAGAAAGAGCAATCTTGCTTGATGCGCGCGGTATAGTGAGGGCGGTGGAATTCGCACCGCACCATTTTGGATTGAAGTTGGTGTGTATTAACATGGATTCGACGCCGCTCTTTGTTCTCAACATCGCTCAGGCAGCCGTCTCGTCTGACAACCATCTTCGGATATATGAATGTCTAGAGCAATCTTCGTTGGCTACCTGGCAGCTTTGTGAGGAGGTGGATGTCACAACACTTCCGTCAATGTCCTCTCCGTCGTCGCTCTCTGTCGCATTTGCGACGCCAACACAAACCCATGCAACACTCGAGGGCGCCTCTGCGTCTCTGGTCGCCCAGGCACTACAGCAATCACAAGTTCCATTGCAGCAGAGACCTGGATTGGGTAACCGGGAAGCCGATGGTGGATGGTGTGTATCGTGGTGTAAAGAGAGATATTGGGGCGAGGTCCTTGTGGCCGGTTGTGGTGTCTCGGGAACGGTCAAGGTAAGTCATTGCTTCACATCCTTGCTGTAGTCTGCATTCGTTGTTGAACCTCTGCAGATAATACAAGTATCACCTTCCCGCCGCCCAACAACACTGCTGACTCTCGATCCGACTCCCTCCGGGGCTCTCAAGTCGTCGGAGACTACCTCGGCAATAGGGCCGTCTGATGGGGAAGTACCAACACCGTATGCGATCACCTCTGTTGCGTGGGCGCCATCCTGCGGACGATCATACCACCTCCTCGCAACCGGAGGAAGAGACGGTCATGTGAGAATCTGGAAAGTGAGACCAGCGGAAGACAACGATGGGGCCGAGGCAGAGGGAGAACCGAGATGGACAGGCACGATTATTGCAGACTTTGACCACCACAAGTTTGTCTATTTGGTTCTTTCCAGTGTGCCATGCTGATCTCCCTTGCAGGTCGGCGGTTGGTCGGGTGGAATGGAATATAACAGGGTATGAATGTTGCACCAAGCTTTACTTTTTGAGTTACTGATCCGCACCTCAGTACCGTTCTCTCGTCAGCCGGCAACGACGGTCGCGTTCGACTCTGGAAAGCCACGATTGGGAGTGTCTGGCGACCTGCAGGTAGCATCGGAGTTGAACAGTCTGAGGATTCACCCGACGCAGACGCGGTCATGGACGACGACGTCGTTGGCGAATAAGCGCTTTGGTTTCGCGAGTAGATGTACAGACTGTCTCAAGGAGCAAGAAAAAAATATCGATGTCGTTTCATACCAAATGCCGAACCATCCGCGACAAGAGAAAACAGAAGGCAGGCTACGTTGAATGTGCCCACCCTCCTTAGCCAATGGAATGCGTCACAGATCGTCAAGACATCCCTATGATTGGGGAACCGAACCAAGCTTACTAAGCACACTGCAAATGCGTGACCGAAATGTTAAGGTTAGATGATCAAAGGACTCCAGCTCATGAACGACCGATGTGATTGATGAAGGCAGTTCAGCCTCGCAGCAACTGTTCAGGGTGAGTACGCCAATAGATTTCATACCCCGCCTCGATAATGGTACATATAGTGAAGCCAAGCAGGGCTCCCTGTCGTGGGACAGTGCGGCCTTGTGTTCCTTTGGGTAACCTCGAGACCGCAAGACCAGTGCAATGACCACTGGTAGAAGGCTGCCAACTCATTTCAATCCTGGTAACAGTCTCTACGTCGACTAGGTTTCTCAGAATTTCCCACGCTGATTGATTGCGCCCCCACAGGAAACCTGAGGCTGGATACGATTCGCCGCCTTGATAATCGATCAATTCTCACTGGCATTGCTACGAGACTGATGGCGTACACGGTCCACCCTATAATTGTTACATGTGAAGCCCGCGGTATTCCCCGGTCTGACTTGACTCTCGTCTTCTTGCATCTTCATGGCGGGGGTTGAGGCACTCTTTCTTACCGGACTCCAGTTGACGCAGTGGACAGGGCTTGCGTCTGCAGCGCTCTTACTTTATGATCATGTAATTAACTTAGCCGGCGAGGTAAGTCCTGACTTTGACTCCTACCCACACTCTGCATTGCATTGAACGCTCAGGTGGAGCATTTTTGGAGTGGCCCATGGACGTTCTCCAGAGGAATGTATCTCTCCGTTAGTGTGATCGGTATGCAGAATAATCAGGCTGCTGACAGATATCATCAGATACGATACTTAGGTTTCGTTCAAGTGGTGTAAGCAAGATCCGTATCGGTTGACGATGGTTTGCTGACAACAATCTGTTTCCCCAGCATTTTGATCCTGGGTGAGACAATAACTGTTCAACCTTGAAAATTTCGCTGATCGCAACGTGGTAGGCAATTGTACCAATCTCTTAGTTGGTAGCCTCCCCTAGCATCAATGCTAGACTCATATTGACTATACCTTCTCCACTTAGCCGTAAGCGTGAGTATGCACGAGAGTCTGCATACTCTGATCACCTGATCAGCCCCCTTCTTCCGGCTTTCGTGGTCTATGGCGTTGAAATCGCCCTTATGGTTCTTTGTCAAGGCGCGTTGACTGCTTTTTGTGGCAGCTGGCTCTGATTTTCGATGGGAATTATTTAGCCGCTATCACGACACGCGTGTGGTATATGTTCGCTCATCGCCCGATTATCAGGAACATCGTTATCACGGCTTATATAGTTTGCACCTTGGCCACTGCGCTACTTTCAGCCTTTTTGTGGCGCTTTGTGCGAGCCGGAGTGCCTCAAGCAGGCAGGCAAGCTGCCCGCACACCAGTGATGGTGTGGTTATATGTCCCGTCACTGTTTCTTCACAGCTTTTTATTTGCACTTAAAGTCTATCGATTCGTGACGAGTCCCAAATACTTGCAGAGAGACTCTTTTCTTTGGCGGCTCTTGAAGGAGTAAGTAAACATGACGGCAACTTCTACTCCAGTATTGACACTATACAGGGGAATGGGCATGTACGCATGTGCATTAGGTAAGGCAGTACTTGTCTCTCGGGCCCGATTCTTAATGTAATGGGTGTTAGGATCACTTCTGTTCATCGTGATTGGGCTCACGATGACTGATACTTCTCAGATTGAGGCAAGTAGCCGTTTGCTTAAGCTATGCAAGACTTGAGGTAACCACTCTCAACCGCAAAGGTGTATGAAACCGCGTTTACTGCAGGGTACGTTCAAATTGTCAAAGAACTCCTCACTGGATCGATTTGCTTTCCAATTCAGCGTTATCTTTGTTGCGCTGACGGTTGTTTCGGTATGCCGCGCAATGCTCAGTATCAAGTCGTTGGCTGCGACCACGCATGTTGACCCTGGGTGGCTGCTCAACCATGCGGAGTTGAGCCGCGTTCACTGGTGTCAGGGTGCGGCGGAAGGTGAGATCGTGGTGGAGATACTTGGCAATTCCTATGAACTCCCCGTCGTGCCTGGCTCACCCAATGACGCCGAATCTGCGCTAACAACAGACGCGACGGACGCGAGCGGCCCCTCGAGCGTTATAGTATCACCTGGATCCGATTGACTCATCGTCCTGTGGCTTGTACTGTCTTTATTTAATGGTGGACAACAGACTTGTCCTAATGGATCATGGTAGCACCATCGCTCGGCGTGGCGATCGATACTCACGGATTCAACACAACCCCATTCTTTTCCTTGCGAATTCCACCTTTACTCGTCTGGCATCTTCGATTTTTATTTTGTGTTACTACGTGTCATATTTTATCAATCGCCTCGATATCCCCTCTTCTTTTCCCAATCCTCACCTACACACATTCTATATACATTGCATTAGTATGTATCTAGCTATAGGACAAATCCAGCATAATGAAACCTTGTCCCCTGGATCCCCATCAATCTCATCCTTGTTGGGTCACCTTATTATATCTCCCCGCCCATATAATATCGCATTAATGGGGTAGTGGTAACCTGGGTCGTTGCCATCGACCCGCCGGGGGTTCGATTCCCTCTTAATGCATTGCGATGTTCTTTTTTTTTTTCCTATGATTACGTACTAGCGTAAGGTGCCATGAGCCGACTTGGTCTGCAACATTCGTTGCACTTGCGGTGGTGATGGCTGCGGCGGCGAGGTCAATGTACGGGGTCATGCAGCGCGTGGCGTATTCTACCACCGCAATGAACAGACTCATCGTGCTCCGTGTTCGTGAGTTTCTCTACGTTGTCTATGGCACGCTGACCTGAGCCTGAATGTATTCAAGCTCGTCACAGCCATACCCCGGCGCAACGACACCTGAACGTTGTCGCGTCCTCCTCCTCTACGGTACCTCTTCCCAGCACAGAGCAGGCGGTTTCTAATGGCAGTAAAGAGTTCAATGCAGACAATACTGTCGGGAAAAATATCGCTACTACCAATGCCGTCCAAGACGAGAACACAAATACAGACGATGACTCTCCGAATGAGGTCTCCCTCTCATTTAAATCTCTGAAAGGCCAGGTTAATCATGATACACTCAAAGCACTAACACTCCACCCTCTCCAACTTGAGACAATGACTCCGGTTCAGGAGCGTGTTACAGCTCTCTTGCCCGACCTCGCTCGCCCTTGGGATCCAGAAGGCATTGTCCCTCCGAACGTTCCCAGCCCCCTCCCACCCCATTGGAAACCGCCTGTAGTCGACTGGAATGCCCCCCGCGACATCCTTGTTCGAGCCAAAACAGGTACTGGAAAGACCTTTGCATACATCATCCCAGCCATCGAGTCGCGACTCAGCTACGTCGAGCATCGTGCAAAACTCGCTGTCATCAATGCCGGACTTGAAAGTTCTCTTCATATCGCAGGAAGCGCCAGACGCGCGTACCGACGTAGTTCGGTGGGCCCGCTCATCCTCGCACCTACAAGGGAGCTAGCCATACAGATTGCAAGCGATGCACAGAAACTCACAACGCACCAAAGAGACTTTGAGGTGCAGTTGTTGGTAGGCGGCGCTGGGAAGGCCCGGCAAATGAAAGACTGGATGGAGTCATCACGGGACCTTGTGGTTGCGACTCCTGGACGGCTGAGGGATCTTCTGACCAACGAGCCGGAATTCCGACAGGGGTTCAAAGGCTGCAGTATGGTAAGTTTCAGGCTTTCTGGCTACGCGTGCATTACCGCTAACAGACTGCCAGTTGATTTTAGATGAGGCAGATGCGCTACTCTCCATGGGATTCCGCGATGATATTGATGCAATTGTTTCCTTCCTCCCTCGGTCTCCCGTCCGCCAGACCTTCCTTTTTAGCGCGACCATGCCACGCGCTGTCCGGCAACTTGCGTCATGGATTCTGTCCCCAAATCATAGATTCATCGACGCTGCGTTACTAGAGTCGGGTTCAACACCACGTCGACATATGGCCCATACGAAACCTGAGGTGCCCTGTGATGACGAGCTAACGACGCACGATCACATCGAACAGTTCTACACACTATGCCCAAATGCTTCGGATCAACTGCCGACCCTTCTGAAAATGCTGGCGCACGATCAGCTTGCACACGGTTCAAGCTCGAAGGTGATCGTGTTCTGTCCCACTGTCCAAGCGACGGAATTATTCTCCCTGTTGCTGCGTTCACTAGCGGAAGAGGTACTACCCGATGAGACCGCGGAGATCGTGACGATGCATTCGAAAATGAAGCAGTCAGACAGAGATCGGACCCGGAAATTGTTTCACAAGGCCGGAAGGACCCCAAACGGAAAACCGACTGTACTAGTCACCTCAGACGTTAGCGCAAGAGGGGTGGACTATCCTGGAGTAACGAGGGTGATCCAACTTGGTATCCCAAGCAAGGAGACCCTGTATATCCACCGGATAGGGCGGATGGCCCGAGGTGTCAATTCCTTCGTGTCTAGACAAGGGAAGGAGGACAAAAAAACCATCGCGCGTGCAGACTTGCTGTTATTGCCTTGGGAAGCGGAGTATATGAACTGGCAGCTGACCAACCTCCCTATAAAATCATTTCCGATCTCCATTCTCGATAGCCAACTTGCCTCCCATTCCCCACATTCGTCCACCTTGACCGCCGAGTTCTTGAACTCTGCTTTCGCCGAAATACAGCGCCGGATCAACCCTGTTGACATTCGGAGTACGGCTGCCTCTCTGCTAGGGTATTACCTCCCCCTCGCACCCCCATTACGACTGCAACCGAATGGCGTTTTAGCAGGCGTGTCTTCCTGGGCCTCCGAATGTTTCAATGTCTCGATACCGGCGATTACAAGATTTCCGAGGATGTTTACGGAGGCGTATGAACAGAGTACCCAGTCGGAGAAGACGAAAGGTCTGTTCGTTGACGGCCTAAGGGTTGCTGGCCCTTCCTCACTTGGAAAGGCCAAGTCCAAGAATCGTTCGGTTTGGGAGGGTGCGAATACGCGGAGGAAGAAGCCGAAGCGGTGGCATTGATGATGGAAGACTTGCCTGTACCAGTCGTGTCTGAAATGACTGCGCTCACTCGGCCGGTTCTTGGCCAATCGTGCTTCACCTACCCACCAACCTGTCGCTGTTCAGATGTACTTTAATTGTCGTTGATCCACCACTCGAGTCGAAGAGTTCATTAGCATCATTTGTCCTGTAAGACCTTTATTTATGTAATTCGCCTTAGGTGAATTACAGGATTATCCTGGCAAGGTGCGGCGAGCTCTGTTGCGATGCCACACCATTGCTCAGGCAGTTATTGCGAAAATCTATGAGACTCATTGAAGTACAGTAGAAATGAGCTTATTACCCATATCACCTGTCTTTCGTACTGGGACGGCTCTTGCCCTCTTCAACTAATACAACTCGGGTGATGTCCGCGCGGGTGTAACTCCGTTGCTAATGGGGCGCACCCTCACCCACGTCTTCAACGCTTCTTCGCTAACCATGACACCTTCCGGATGCGGCGGCTTGAAGGACGTCAACTGTTCTTCCAATTGTTCCTCGAGCACGGAGGAACCACACGAAGCAGCAATGAAGCCAAGGAACGGCGGCGACGGGTTCAGCGGTCGAGAACAAAATTCAGGGTGGGGTTGAAGCCCAACAAAGAAGGGGTGGTCCCTGAGTTCGAGAATCTGCATTCGCTCACCGCGCTCGTCTTTTCCCACAAAGGTGAGTCCTGACGCCTCGAGTCGAGGAACTTCTGCAGGGTTCACTTCGTAACGATGACGGTGTCGTTCCCACACTGTGTCTACGTTACCGTAGAGTTTGCGTGTTTTGGACCACGTCGACGTCGAAGGGTGGATACCATTGGTAGCTGAGTGATCTCTGTCGGTACCGTTTGCGATGGGAGTAGAGGGAGATTCAGAGGGAGACGTCTCTGGATCGGTGATGTTAGCACAAGGTTGGAAAATCGTCGGGCGTAGTCCAAGACGCATCGTTCCTCCCATATGCGTGCGCGATATTTCAGGCATGAAGACGATAAAAGGGTGAGCAGTATCTGGTTGGAACTCGGCCGACGTCGCGTCTGCATCCTCGAGTCAACGGAAGTCACAAAACCAGGGAACATAACACGGGCGGGTCGGAGCTCACCGTGCACGCCAAGCACGCTCCTCGCCCACTCCAGCACAGCCATTTGGAACCCAAGACAGATGCCCAAGAATGGTATTTTCTGTTCGCGCGCCCATTTAATCGCGAGGATCATACCCTCGATTCCACGCTGTCCAAAACCTCCAGGGACAAGAATACCCCTTGACCCAACCTCAGCGTAACCTCTGAGAAAAGCGAGAGGACATACCCGGCACCCACGATACTGCGCCATGCATCATGGTATTTAGCAGGATCTGACACCTGAGTGAGGGGTTCGAGGTCCGAGGACTCCACCCACTGCGCTTTCCCAAATTAGCGTATAGTAACACAAATCGAAAAGCTGAACGAGCCTGAACGACAAGCTCGCGCCTGACGCGGAACGCGGAATGCTCAAGAGCTTTTATGACAGACATGTACGAGTCCTTGAGGTCAGTATACTTCCCAACCAGGACGATCTTGACCTGGTCGAAAAGCCGTTCTTGACTGGTGAAGTGATGAGTGAAAGAGATGGTGTCCGAGATCTGGTGACACCAAGACGCACCCCTTTGTCATACTTTTCCATTTGACGCCTAGAGATAAACCATTAGATATCATTTCTTCCGTAATCTTGAGAGCCGAGAGGTTTAGCCGCTTGCGAAGATATTCAACGATTCCTTGGGACTGGAGTAGCAGAGGGACATGATAAACGGAGGTCACATCGTGGACACCAACTACCTGCTCAGTCGCAACGTGACAAAACATGGAGATTTTCTCCTTGGTTGTTTTTTCCAATGGCTTGGGTCCCAGCAATCGACAGGCAATCTACGACATTTGGGTTCGGCCGAATACGTCAAAAATTCCAGACACCACGACCCACCAGATCAGGGAGTAATCCAAGCCCCCGCAGAGCATGCACGGTCGTCTGCGTAGGTTTAGTCTTCTGCTCGCCATGCATGTCTGGCACAAGCGAAACGTGTATGAGAGCAAAGTTATCGTGCCCAACTCGAAACTGGAACTGCCTCATGGCTTCGATGAAGGGAGCGGATTCTATATCCCCAACAGTTCCTCCAAGCTGAAGGTACGGTACTTGAGGTATTTTCATTCATGAAAGCGATGGCGCGTACCTCGATAATACAGAGGTCTGGTACTTCGCCAGAATTGTCAACTGGGATTTTCGAGACGCGGTCTATCCAGTCCTGAATAGCATCCGTGACATGGGGTACGATCTATCAAACAGCCCGTCAGACTCCCATATATGCCAATTACAATTACAACCCCACCTGGACCGTTTTTCCAAGATATTCGCCTCTTCTCTGTGCCAAAGGTCAACAGAGTAAAGTGAACCACCTGGGCACAACAAACCTCCTTCTCAATCACATCCCGATAGATCTTACCAGTGGTAATGTTGTTGTCTCTCGATAGTGTGACATCCAGATAGCGTTCGTAGTTGCCCAAATCCAAATCTACCTCACCGCCGTCATTCAAAACATACACCTCACCTAGTGAGGATACTCAGGACACGGGCAAAAAACTGCCATCTGTCACGATCTCACCGTGCTCGGTGGGTCGCATGGTACCGGCATCTATGTTCATGTAAGGGTCTATCTTGATTGCTGTAACCTTGAGGCCAGCCGTTTTCAAGAGCAGGCCGGTCGAAGAGGCTATACGTCGGATGACATGAACAGGGATCTATGGGCACGGAAGATGTTGCATCGCACCAATGATGCCCTTTCCAATCCCACTGACCACACCTCCAGAAATGAGAATGAACTTTGTCATTATCGCAGGAGGAAAAAAGGTGAAGAAAACAGGTTCATTTTCAACCAGACATTTATAATAAGCAAAAAAACAGTCGTTTCAAAAGAAAGCTTAGTCAGCTCCACGCCACCCAGTACTCTGCCGTACATATGTACCGGCGCACGTTGCTAATCTTCTCCTTCCTGATCAGTGCCTATCCTTGCTGTTATACGGGTCCCCGTTCCAATAGCGCGTCTTGTTTCCAACGTAACGTTCTCATGGGCATACTATATCCCCGCGGTCAACATGGCCACATCACCAGCGTCAGGAAAATGCGGAGAGATCAACCTGTGCTGGCATATCACCGCCCAGGATAGCAACGATCAAATTCTGGGCAGCGTATGTCGCCATATGTTTCCGTGTCTCCAGCGTCGCACTTGCAATGTGCGGAACGATAACGCACCTGAAACGTTCCGGAGAATGAGCCTAGTATAGACCATCAAGCACCACGGCTCACTTTGGCTCCGAGACCAACGGGTGACCTTGCGGCACATTTGGTTCACCTTCCACAACATCAAGCCCTGCACCCCAAATCCACCCTTCTCGAAGTGCCTTCGTGAGTGCGTCGGAATCCACCAGCGTTCCTCTGCTCGTGTTTACCAGGACGCTGGTCTTCTTCATCTTCCTCAGCAAGTCTTCATTGACAACGTGATAGGTTCCGGAGCCGCCCGGTGCGAGAACAATCAGAACATCACTTTCGCGAGCCAGCTCTTCTAGGTCCACCTTTGAGACTGTCTCTAGGTTGTACTTCCTTTGTAATTCTGCGTCACGCTGCAGGTTCGGTGGAGAAGAGGGACTCGATGAATACAGGCAGTGCGTGATGCCGAATGGCACAAGTCGCGACAAGGTTGCTTGAGCTATTCGGCCAAATCCGATGAAACCAACTTTGCGCGTTGGAGAAACCACTGTCGTGCTTAGCTGTGGTCCGCAAAGTCCGAAAGGAGCCCATGAGAAGTTTGGCCACTGTGGAGGTCATCGATATGTCTTGGACACATGTTCACTCGAATTCGACCACATACCCCTCCATTTTGCACAAGCGTGTATCCTACTCCACCATTTCGTCCTGCCATCAATGCCAGCATCACGGTTAGATCAGCAACTATAAGGACGGTTTAAAGGCGTGCAGTTGCATAGGTGAACCTAACTTACCTGCATCAGTCAGAACGTCAGGGGTATAGCCGACCTTGAGTCCTCTTTTCGCAACTGCTTTAAGGTCAATATGCTCTGTAAAGATTATGCATCAGAATAGGATAAGGAGTTATGTTGTGACGAAACAACAATCTCACCATAACCAACAGACATTGTCGAAACGACTCGGAGAGAAGATCCAGCTATAAACCGCGAGTTTATCAGAGTTAGATCTTCTTGGAGTGGCTGTGAACTTACCCTTGTCCAAGAGTTCCGGGTCAACCTGGGTACGGAGTCGGGAATGTACGAGGGGTCATTCCGTGAAGGACATACTTTGTCTGTAAGCATGACGATTACCCCGGTTGCGCCGGGGATATTCTCCAAAAGCCATTTCCTATCGCATGCACGGTCTTCCGGCCAGAGAACCAACTAGTCACTGTGTCGGACCAGCCCAATTAAACAACAGAGCAAGGTGTGCAAACACACCTCTAGTTCGTGCCTACTCTCCAATAGTGGCATTACATCGGGACCAAGGTTGCGGCAGATGACGACCTTGTAGCGTGGAGTGCTGAGATGGGAGACGATCGAGGTTAGTCGCGCTGCTGGAGAAGGATTGGAAGCGAGTAACCCAGGTTGCGCCATCGTTTCTGGTGGTACTGTCTATCAAAGTGACTAGGTGTGTGGTATACGCTGCGACAGTTATGAATTAGAGGGATCTTGGACCCTTGGTGCTGTCAACTTCACGAGGGTGAGAGTCACTCGGACCGACGGCTCTCCGGAGTCCGCCACCCACACGCTTCGTGGCTCTTGGTATGGAACAACATCGACATTCTTGTTATTGCTCCTTGACACTGTCTGTACATCCGGTCGAACCTCAACTATTCGCTGAACCAAACCACTGTCATCGTCCGTGATCGCGTCTGCACCGGGTCGGCCTTCTGATCGCTCAACTCTGATGCAACCTGCAGGTTTCCACGTTCCCAATCAGCTTTGGGTCAGAGCCAGACGCGACCGTCCGAGTCCGAGTCGTTTCCGGCTGACGAGAGGACGGTTCTGAGGCGCAGATCAGTACCCAAGAAGGGCGTTGAATCTCGGTGCAGTGATCATGCATGCCCTGTTATATTCCATTCTACCTGACCAACCACCGACCTGTAAGGCGAGGAACGAGGCGGACAAACTCTTGTAGTGGCCAAGTCTGCAACGATCGTGCCTGTCCATCTCGGCTCTCCCTCCCCGTCATTGTTGTCTAGTGCCATTACCATGTAAAGCAGAGATATGATACAAGCCACGAGCTACCGCACTTGTGTAAATACGAGTTAATTTGGTAGTACAGTAATGCCCGAGGGACCGCTCGCGTCCTGCGTGTTTGTTGTAAGCGTAGAGTCGGCATCATTGAGCAAGCCAGACACAACGGGAAGTTCGTAGGAATCTCCACACATCTCCACCACGATCTCACCTTCCGTCGCACCCTGGCGCCAGTGAACACGGCTCAACTCTGCATGGTTGAGCAGCCACCCAGGGTCAACGTGCACGGTTGCAGCCAACGACTTGATACTGAGCATTGCGCGGCACACCGAAACAACCGTCAACGCGATAAAATTAACGCTGGATTGGAAAGTAAATCCAACCAGTGGTGTCCTTTGACGAATCGAACGTACCTCCCACTGAACGCGGTTTCGTACACCTTTTCGGTAGAGGTTACTGAAAGTCCTGCATAGCTCAAGCGAACGACTACTTGCCGAAATATGGGGAGTATCAGTCATCGTGAGCCCAATCACCATGAACAGAAGCGATCCTAACACCCATTACTGTAAGAATTGTGCCCGAGTAACAGGCACTGCCTTACCTAACGCACATGCGTACATCCCCATTCCCCTGTATAGTCTGAGTGTCGGAATAGAAATTGCGGCCAAGTTTACTTACTCCTTCAAGAGTCGCCAAAGAAAAGAGTCTCTCTGCAAGTATTTGGGACTCGTCACGAATCGATAGACTTTAAGCGCAAATAAAAAACTGTGGAGAAACAGTGACGGGACATATAACCACACTATCACTGGTGTGCGAACAGCTTCCCCATCCAGTATGATGTGCCGTATATAGGGCCACAAAAGACCTGCGAGCACCAAAGAGGCCAAGGTAGTAGCTGTATAAGCCATGATAGCAATTGTTCTGATCATTGGGTGATGAGCGAACATGTACCATACGCGTGTCGTGATAGCGCCTAAATAGTTCACGTTGAAAGTCAGAGTCGGGTGCCACAGAAAGCAGTAAACGTGCCTTGACAAAGAGCCGCAACGGCGATTGCAACGCCATAAAGCACGAGAGCGGCCTGAAGGGGGCTGATCATATGATCAGAGGATGGAGACTCTTGTGCACGCTCATGCTTACGACTAAGTGCAGAAGGTATAGTCAGTGCGAGTCTAGCATCGATGCTAGGGGAGGCTACTAACTAAGAGATTGGTACAATTATCTACCACGTCACGGTCAGAGAATTTTTCAAGGTTGAACAATTATTGTCTCACCCAGGATCAGAATGCTGGGGATACTGTCAACAAACCATCGTCAATCGACACAGAATTTGCTTACACTGCATCAATGAAACCCAAGTATCGTATCTGACGATATCTGTCAGCAGGCAGGATATGTTACGCATCGACCACACTAACGCAGAGATACATTCCTCTGGAGAACGTCCATGGGCCACTCCAAAAATGCTCCACCTGAGTGTCCACTGCAATGTAGAATGTGTAGGAGACAACATCAGGACTCACCTCGTCGGCTAAGTTAATTGCATGGTCATAAATTAAGAGTGTTGCAGACGCAAGCTGTGTCCTCTTCGACAACAGCAGCCCGACAAGAGAGAGCAACTCAACCTCATTCATGAGGATGCAAGGAAGATCTGGGTGTGGAGAGCCAAGTCAGACTGGGCAAGACCGTGAACTGAGCCTGTACACGTGATGGTCGAGTTATAGGGTGAACACCATCACTCTCGTGGCAATGGCACTTGATCACATTGATGGTTATATCTAGTGTTTGGTTCATGGCTGAGTGTTACTCGTGATCATCAAGACCGAAGGAAGTTGATATTATCGCCACCGACCCAACTTCTTTTCTGAAGCACAATTGCTATCCAAAGATGAACAGCGCCCTTCCTATGGGAACGCGATAAGCTGAGAAACCTGGTCACAAACGAAATTATCACCATCACGGCAATGCAGTTTGCAGCAATCTAGCACTGGTCTAGGTATGCCAGCTCTGCAGAGCCTCATCGGGTCCCATTGTTATTATTATACCATCATCATCCTGTAGCAGCTTGCAATCCTGAACGGTCGGCGTGCTGGATGAAGGAAGTGATAGTTGACATGCCTGCACCTTGGGCATCCAATGCGATCTATGATGCACTGAGTTGTCCGAGGAGGGTCCTGGGTATATTGCGGACAGTGCGGTGCGAATTGAAGAAGGCCGAGGCTCGGAGGGAAGTTTGGCGAACTGCCATCGGTCGCCGCGACTTGTCTGGCAGTTCAAACGGTTATGCGGTGTTCATCGCGATGGCGTCCAATAAACTGGCGTTGAACCGGAAGATAATTACAACCCAGAAATCACACGACGAGTAGACCTCGGAGGGCGTCATCTGAACGCTGGCTGCGGACCTCGTAAATGAGTGTGTAGGGTGAATATGGAGCAAGGTTTTGGGCGGCGGATGGTTGGTAGTGGTCAACCAGTCACCGGTCACCTGTAGTGACAGCAACCAGCGCTCACTGCACGTTCCACCGTGACTCCGACTAGATCACAGGCCGATAACGCACCATCGCACGCGATGGTCAAAGGGCAGAAATCGTCCGCAACTTCTGGCACACGCAAGAAGAACGCACGCAGAGCCGTCCAGGCTGCCCAGGGACCTTCATCTGCTGTGCCTCCCCCTTCACCTGTCCCTCAGCAGTCAAAGCCCAAGGGAGGAAAGAATTCCAAGCTGTCCAAGAGAGAGGCCAGAGAACAGCGCAAGAAAGTCTACATCCCACCAACCAAACCAGCCCCACCAGTCCTCGATCCACTCGATACGACTGGCCTCGCTCATTTATTACCACCAGAGCTCGTTGTGGTTCTTAGGGCATTGGGGAAGAAAGATGCGGTCACACGTGGGAAAGCAATAGAGGAACTTGCAAAGTGGGTTGAGGATGCGACCAAAGAGCAGGCAGCGCGCGACCGTAATCACGACCGATATGAAGAAGAACCAGACGGAACGGTAGACCTGGTGGTCAAGATGCTCCCGGTCTGGGTGTGTCTCTGCATCACATTTTGTTTTGGGGACGACTAACTCCCTCTCCAGCTCCATCGTGCCCCGGTACTCTTCACCCACCCTGCGCGGCGTCTTCGCCATCTCGCTGCTTCCCTTCATGTATCCCTTCTTCGCCTCAACTCAGTACGTCAGGCCCTCTTCGCATGGACCAGCGAGATCGCGTCTCAAGATGAATTAGAGACCCTCCTAGGGACATGGGCAATGCTTGCATACGACATTGATCGTGGGGTCGCCACTGTCGGCATGAGGGCTTGGGCGGACTTCATCACTACGACTCCCAGTCCAACCGTAGATAATCGGGATATACATCATACTAGTTCTCGAACTCAGCGCATGCGATCCCAACCAAAGATCGCACTGGACTCCACACTTCTCATTTCCCTTCTCAAATTTGTTCAGCACACCGTCCTCGATCCACAGGGTCTCCATACAGTTTTGAACCCAGCTCCTATATTTCCTTCCGTAGGTCCACTTCCTCAGCAGGGCCACAAAGGTGTGCCACAAGGTAAAGGTGTCGCGCGGGGGAAGAAAGGGAGCTCAGGATCGCAATCACAACAGAAGAAAAGTGGCCGATACATTCCGCCTTCCTCTGACTCTCCATCGTCTACTCCAACTCAGCTGTCTGATCAAGCGATGAGCGACAGCGTTGGAGAAGAGAATGACTCGGACCGAGCTGGAAGGCTAAGGGTAGGCGCATTGGGCGTTGTCAGATGGATCCTAGGTACGTCGGACCTTTCACTGGTTTGCAGTCGGTGAGATGTCCCGTGGTTGTCCCTTCATCCGTTTTTGTTTATGCTATTCGATTATTGACGCAATTTGTCCAGAGAATTGGCCTGAAATTGATCCCGCCTCTGCAACCGACCTCCCTATTCTAACAACACTCCTTTCGTCCCCCGCGTTTTGGTCTACTCTGCATCCTGCAACCGTGTCATCGCGCTCGAACCCGGTTAACCAACAACTTTGTCCGTTCTCGATCGCTTCATTCGGCCAAGGCCAGCCTCAAGTCAGGCAAGCTGCATGGGCACTTGTTGGGTCGTTAGTTGGAGTATTCAAAGGTTTGTTTCTGTCTCCTCGTTACCGTGATTGTGGAAAGACCACGCTTTGCATTTCCATTCCATTTGTCCATTCGTTCTGGCTGTATCTAAGTGTGATACTAGCATCGGTTACATACGTAACCTTCAAGCTAGCCGCGATACGAACAACTGACGTTTCCTGGAACCAGGCAAATTGCCAGAATCCTTGATTCGGATCTCAAGCACGGCTGTACTGCGCTCAGCCTGGGTCGAAACCGATATTGGCGTGCGGGCAGTATTAGGAGGTCCCCTGATGCTCTTCCTCAGAGGTACGACTTATGTTCATGTTGATGCGTTATTCTGTGGTACCATCCGTGGCGTAACAGACTATAGCCAGGCATGGACGATCGACGTGGAAAGTTCATGGAAGGACTACGATGACCTTGATACAAATGTTAAAGGCACAGAGTGCGACGGCTCTGACTCCGATTCGGACGTGGAATCAGACTCTGAATCCGACATGGACGGTGATAGTGATGATAACGTTGCAAATGCTGCTACCAAGTCGCCTTTCAATGGGCAGCTAATCTCTGAAGCTTACATGGAATTCCTGCAATTCCTTGAGCTAGGATGTTCCGGGTCTCCTATAGATGGTTATCCACTGGTATTGGTTGTGTTGGCCGGCGTTCCTAAATCGGTATGGTTCGTTCTGTGCGCCCTATGCACTGTTAAACATGGCACACGTAGATTCTTCCTACCGACCTTCCACCTACCTCATCAGAGAATGACGAAGAGAGGAATAGACAAGGGCCCAATATCCACCCCATCTCGCAATTGCTTACGTCCTTCTGGGCTCCGCTCGATGCAGGTCTCCTCGATAGACGAGCAGCAGCCTTGTCGTGGCTCAACGCACTTAGCGAGTGCCTAACTTTCATCGTTAGACGAGGGGTGCAAACAGAGAATACCACTAAACCTGCGAACGAGGATGCGAAAAAGCTTCTTGCATCCCAGGTTTCCCGTTTATGGACCGAGTTTGTTACCAAGCGGCTGCGAGTCGAGGAAGTTGAAGCTGCTGGGGTCATAGCCCGTGCAGCAGAAAGAGTCGGGAAAGTCAGGGACGGTGCGTTGACACTACTCTGCAGATTTCCTGTCTTCCGGGATCCCTGACTACATTCGCAGAACTATTTGACGCATTCTTTGACGCGCTTTGTTCAACTATACTTGATTCCCTCGAAACCTCCGGTAGTACACTTGACTTCGCACCCACTTTCTTCCATGTATTCACTTCCACGTTTGCACCTGGTACTGATGCGGGTCAGAAGGCACGCGGCGCGGTAGAAACTTATACACGAAGGATCATCGAGAGTCTCGAAACTGTTCTAGGCCCTTCGGACCAGACACTGATTGCGAACACCTCCAAGGGCACCTTTGCAGCACTCGTGAAACTCATGGATACATTTGGGCCCTCGCTTTTTGATGACGGATACTTGGCTTCTCGCACCGACGCCATATTCGTCGCGCATTCTGTAGCGCTTCTGCAAATGTCGACACCAGGAGTGTTGACCTACCTTGGACATCGATCCAGATCGTCTGATCGGTCACGGGGTCAGCTGCAAACACAAACGTTCTGGGTGGAGCTTCTAGGGGCAGTTGCATCTTCTCCAGCGAAGGAAGCACTGTCGCTGTTGTCCCTGCTTGTCGGCGCCTCGCTCCCGGCACACCTCAGAGGAACGAATACAGCAATGGACGAACTAGTAGAACGTCTAGTGAGCAATACAATAGCCACGGGTGGTCACGGAAATGAGGAGGCGGCGGTGGCGAGAGTGTTGAGCACCCCAGGTATGGAGCTCAGTCATCTGTTTTTGGTTCGTTTCTGGAATATTTTTAGTACCATTCATTTCACCTGATTGTTTGACCACGATCGCATCCGTGCTCTCAAACAGCGTTGGCACCTTCGCGGAGGCAAGCATGAGGTTCGCTGGCGTGTCCTTAACTAAGCTGGATGAAGTTCCAGACCTGGCTGAGGTTGGCCCTACCGTAGGACTTGTGAGGAAAGTGGCCGATTCGGGTTATGAATTTACTGGAGACCTTGGAGTGGAGCTCTATACCGGAATATTCTTGCTTTGTTATGTCATCCCCTACCAGGGAGAGGCATCTGGCGACAAGTGGGTGGAAGATGCGAAGGCGCTGTGGAACTCTTGGATATCTCAAGAGGGCGACAGGCAACGTGAGATACAAGACGTCGCTGGTAGCCTCGTGAAAGAGAAATTGAAAACTGTTATTGTCGATGAAATAGCGGAGACGAGGTGGGCACACAGTTGAGCTTCTCGTCACCAAACTAATTCATCATCCAGACCCGAATACATCATTCGATGCATCACTCCCTCGCCTCCTGGTATTCATATCGACCCAATAACAGACGTTCTCCCGTCGCGCGACGAGTTTGACACTATGCTGGACTCCCATTCCCTTCCTTCCTCGACCACTTCTCCGAGCTTGGCGCTATTCGACCCCACGCTCCCGACCTCTTCAAGCATCCGTACTCCTCCGAACCCGACATGTAGAAAGTATGCACGTGCCGTTTCTGCTCTGCTCGCACACCTCACTACGTCCCGTACCGTCGCACGGTCAAACCTCTGGGCACTGCGTCACATTCTCGTTCTCGGCTTCTATGCGAATGAATACCTCCGCGTGGAGGACATACGAGATGGCCTCGTGACGTTTGATCTTACGAGGAACCATCTCGAGGATGTTGCGGAGAAGGTTAAATCGCTGACGACTTACCTCCTGGGCGGTGCAGAGGATGGCATGCACGCCAAAGTTGTGAACGCGCTCATGAGCAAGGATGGCGCGGTCGCTCTCAAAGATGAGAGTCTAGCGTCGTTTGTCATTGCAATCGTTCGTCGTGCCAAAGAGAATGACAGAGTGAGGGATACAGCAGTTCTCGGCATCGTGCTGCAGCATTTGTTCAGCGATGCTACGAAGGATGATGCTGATTTATGGTTGGCCCTCGCGAGAAGGTTGCAAACGACCGGTTAGCTTGAGTCTCCGTTCATGTCCGAAAACCATTATTTGCTGATGCCTCTCCTATCTTTTAGCTCCCCAAACTACCATCACCATATTAGCCTCCATTACCGCACATGCGCCTGAGCCTCCCAAACTCGACAGGTATCGCAACGAATTAGCTGCTTCGCTCATTGGCGTTCGTCCTGGCGCAGCATCCGCCATGGGTCTCGTCATCCTTCGGCTATTAGCTGCCGCGGCACCAGATCCTGACTCCGACGTTGTCTTCCTCCCACAACAGCGCGCCGTGAACGTTATGAAGGTGTGCCAAGCGTGGGTTGCTGCAGACGACGACGACGACGACGGTGTCGATGAGGATGTGGAGAGCGCCATGACACTGATGTTTTTCCATCTCGCTCCGATCTTGCAAAATGTTCCTGGGTCGCACTGGGATTTCATCTGGGATGTGATCGAGAATAACTTGGAGGTACGCCATGATGACTTCAGGCGGGGATGGCGGGTGTTGATACTAAGTAGAACTGCTCCCTGGAAGACAGTGCAACGTTGACGACTCTCGGAAGAACATTAAGGCTGGTAATTGCCATTGACGACCTAGCATCGACGAACAAGCCTCTTCGCGCGAACTGGGATGAGAAGAAAGCGACAATGTTTGGACTCGTCAGGGACGTAGTCGCGGTTAACACGAGTGAGTGATCGGTTCGTATCTTTGTAGAGTTCAGGGACCGATGGAATCCAGTCGCAATGCCGTACTCTGGACCTCGTACGCTATGTCTCGAGTTGGCTTTGTCTATCATTCAAGATATGCCGTCTGCAATGATGAGCGAGAAGACGTTATCAAGTGTAAGGATATACATCTTTCCTTTCAGTCTTTTACATCGACAGAAACATTGCAGATGTGTCACCTACTCGGAGACCAATCTCAGGAAGTCCAGCGAATGGGCTATCATCTGCTCCACAATGCTGCTCAAAAGCGAACAGAGCACTATGTAATCGAGGCAGGTGTCGACACGGAGGATGTGGTGAAGCCCGAGTTACCTCCTGAACTTCTCGCCATGTTACAGCAGAACCTTAGCTCGGGGGAAGTGCTGGACCTAGACGAACAATCGATTCCTCGCAACAAGGAAGTATCTGGATACCTACTTGCGTGGATGATCGCATTCGACTTGTTTGCTGATGCCGTGCGTATATGTTCTCGATGGCGCTGCAAGCATATGATTCTGACCTTGGATGTAGTCAATGAAAGTTCGTTCGGGGTATTTCAGCCACATGCGGAGCCTCGATATCGTTTCTCAATATTTTATTCCGAATATCTTTGACATTCTTGGTTTGTTCAGTGGTGGAAAGCAGGTATTCAAGTTGGACGTGTGGGCTGTTGACGAATTTCATCTGGAAGGTAGGTATAGATTCGTCTTGTTTCGAACTGGGGTTCATCCGTCTGGACAGCTTCTGAACCAGAAAGTCCACTGAGCTTGCAACTGTTGGCTGCCCACCTTTACCATCGGGCTCTCCTCACCGTCCCTGCCCTGATCCGTTCATGGGTCTCGGACTGTACCGACAAGCAACTTCTTACGCGCGTCGTCGACTATACGTCGTCATACTTCTCGCCCGGTATCATCAAGACTGAACTTGCCCAGGTCCGACAGCCAGATACCTCGTCGGAGCTCTCGACGACAGAGAACCTGACTGTCAAAGTGTCGCCCACATCTGGCGAAGTGACGGTGTCGTACATGGTCGATGAGCAGGCCCTCGAGCTGTCCATTCGGATGCCGAGTGACTGGCCTCTGCACAGGCTTGAGGTGAGGGACACCAAGATGGTGGGTGTGTCTGAGGATAGGTGGAGAGCTTGGATACTTGGGGTACAACAAGTCGTATGGCAGCAGGTAAGGTCGACAAGCGCAGTGAGAAACATGACCTGACCCGTTCCCGAAAAGAATGGCCGCATCGTCGACGGCCTGACGCTGTTCACGAAGAATGTGACGCTCCACTTTTCTGGGCAGGTGGAGTGTGCGATATGTTACTCGTATGCTTTACTCTTCTTCCTCGGCCTGTCGCTGTTGCTTATCTGCGCTCGTGCTCGTAGCATCATCAGCGTGATGGACGCGAGTTTACCCCAGAAACCGTGCAAGATATGCAAGAACCGATTCCACGCCAGTTGTCTGTACAAGGCGAGTTCATATCAGATTATACCTGCACCCCTAAGCGCTGACCACGCATGGGATACAAACAGTGGTTCAAAACGAGTCATTCATCGAGCTGCCCGCTCTGTCGGTCTGATATTCTGTAAGTCATCTGGGAGGTCGTTCGTGAATGTTCGTTCTTGTCTCGGTTTGGTGGAGGTGGGATCGTATGTAGCGCTAGAATGTATTCGCTTTGAATTGTCATCTTTTTCCTTCCGAAATGGGAGGGTGGTCGTTGGTAGTTGAGGTTTTGGCGCGCACGATCACGGAATGTCACACGGAAAAATAACACTGTCACAGCCAGCAACAGCCTGAAATGATCTGCAAGTGCTGGCGTTGGCTCGCCACTCCATCCAGGAGTCGCCCCAGCTTTGCGATTCTCCCGCTAAACGTTTTGCAAGGTAGTCACGCACTGCCACCGTGACCTTGCATCTTGTCCCGTCGTTTTCCTAACTCGAAGAAAAGTCTCCACTGAAGTTTGGAGATGCCAGGTGAGACGATCAAAAAATGGCCAAGCGTGTAGGGTAGCTATCCATACAGCGCGGCCATCACAACTGAGATCTGGGCGTGCCTAATATCGTTGCCTACAAAGGAAGTGGTTGTCCTGTTGCCTTCCAGCGAAAGGTGTTGCGGTTCTACATTTACCATCCTTGCATCTGGACGGCCAACACGATAAGTCCGACACTGAAACGAACACCGAGATGCCCGTCTGAACCACACCGACCGTCCAGAGACAACCTCCGGGATGAGATCCGATCCCTACCACCGAGCTCGCCCGATCCCCCGACGGGTCGGTCGACAAAATCGCCGTCCTTTTCATGACCAGATACGGTGAGTCTTCTAGGACCGTCAACCTCCGGGCATGATGCATATGTTGATGCATCAGATCCGATCCCAAACAACGCGGCGACCACTCGGTCCTCCGGCGGGTTACACCGACTCACAAAATCGCTCCCTTATAGATGGTGCATCTATGCTCTGCAATTCAGCATCCCTCTACTCTCGACATCCAGCCACCGTACAATGGACGAGGCCGGGGCATTACACTCTTCTTCTGCTTCGCATCATATGATGGACCTCAACGAGCTCAAGCCTGGTGCGGAAGAATTGTCGAGAACTGAGCGTGCTGCTCTGGAACGCGTCGTCTGGCGAAAGCTCGACACGTGGATCCTCCCATTGTGCACCGCCTTCATGTGGCTTGCTTTCTTGGTATGTTTGTGGGCCCAGTTTCGAGCTCGATTTGCTCAGGTACGGACAATCTGTAGGACCAGACCAACATCGCGAATGCGCGTGTAGCTGGCTTGCAGACATCACTAGCGATGTCGAATCACCAGGTACGCCGAGCGCTCTTGGTGTTTCCACTCTTGGCTTATCGATTCATAGTACACCATGGCTCTCACCATATCTTATATGTATGTGCACAAATATTTCTGGTCCGTGGATATCCGTTCATGGTCCACCAGCCCGTATATTCTCGTCGAATTTCCATCCACCTTGGTCTTGAAGGTAAATCATAACACCGTTGATAACGCACCTCGTCACACCCTTTGCCATTACAGTACGTAGGACCCAATCTTATGCTTCCTGCCATGGTTGCACTGTGGGGTGCCATTTCCGCCACACAAGGTGAACTGTTATTTCTCTCATCTCGATGTTCCATGTTGGCTCATAGGAATTCATCACAGGGCTGGTCAATAACTATTCTGGGTTACTGGCATGTCGATGCTTCCTGGGGTTATTTGAAGGTCTGGATATCCCAAAGGACCGTTCTCTCTATTCATCAGTTTTCCAGGCGGTTTGTTGCCTGGCATTGTTCTCTATCTCTCTTTTTTCTATCCACGGGAAAGGTTGCAAATACGGTACACGTCGGACCACCGTTGTGGTACATCATCTGACATGTGTCCTAGGGTTGCGGTTTTCTTTGTGTCAACATCGTTATCAGGCGCTGTCTCTGGCTTACTGGCTGCTGCTATCGTCCTGATGAATGGAAAGGGTGGGAAGCCCGGGTGGGCCTGGATATTCATTCTGGTATGTCGTGCCATCGACTGCTTCATAAAATCACGCCCATCGGTCTCGACAGGAGGGCCTCTTTACTTTTGTCTTTGGGGCGATCTCCTTTTTCCTCCTTCCTCGCTCTCCCAAAAGGGCCCGCTTTTTGACACAACAAGAACGTTCGTATGTCGTTTCCGTCCTGAAACACGCAGGCTCTGTGTCGGAAGATGAAAACAAGGACAACTTCAGCTGGACAGAGGTCGTTAGATCGCTCAAGTCCCCGCACATGTGGCTCCTTTCTGTCGTCTTCTTCTTTAGTGGTAATACATCCATACGATCTCGCGATAGCTCGCCTTGATTGACAACTGTCCTATCAGGCGCAATACTACTTGGACTGTCATAGTGAGCTCGGTTTGTCCGCCTCTCTTCTTAACGCTGACATTCGTGACGGCAGCTTCGAGCCGTCGATCGTCGCCGGCCTCGGATACGAAGGTAACCAAGCTCAGCTCATGAGCGTGCCTCCATATGCGCTCGCCTTTGCCCGTGCGTATCTCGACACCGAAATTCTGACGTTCATTCATCTCAAAAACAGTGTCATTGATTTCGTCCATCGGATCGGACCGCTACCAATGCCGTGGATACACTACGATATTCTTTTCTATTCTGAAGGTGATCGGGTTCACCATGTTTTACAGTACGTCAAAGTCATCCAACCAAAAAAGGTTGAGTAACTGACGGATACCTACGCCGCAGTGAGCACGTCGAACCACGTCCGCTACGGATCCCTTTTCTTCTCCATCCCCGGGGCATATTGTGCGGCGCCAGCATTGATCACGTGGTTGGCGAACAACAGCGCTCCACACGTCAGACGTGCAACCGCCCTGGCGGTGTCCTTTATCGCGACTCAAACGGGCGGTATACTTGCCATCTGGTTGCTCGGATTTATGTCTCCCGCCCCCAACTACACGTCGGCAACGATCACGTTCATCGCCATGTCCGTCGGGATGGTGATTTTCTCGATGGTCACCCTGGTGTACCTATGGCGAGAAAATCGGTTGAAGGCGGAGAGAAGGGAGAGGATGAGGAAGGAAGAAGAGCCGGGGGGTCTTGGAGATCGCAGTGCGTGGTTTATCTATAGCTTGTAGATGGTGGGCTTGTGTACAAATCCAGGGCGTTCGCACGTATGATATGATCAGTCATTGATTGATGTATCGATGATGCATGACATGGGGATCCATCCTGGATGGGAGTTTCTAGACATCAGTGTTCAGCTGTAGGACGAAAGGAGAATCGTGACAGATTACTTCAATAGCACATGCACCTCCTTCGGTTTCTGGCCTCAACGTTCCCGCCGATCAACAATCTACGACTTCCCTCTTTGTACTTCGCGCGCTTTTCCCGTCACTTGCAAGCGCCGAACTCGAACGACAGCTCCCGCAAGGCTCGAAAAGCCCCCAAGTTAAGTAGCAGGAGTGAGTACAGTTTCTCGTGTAGCACTGCCACAATGTGGTCTAGTCGACCATAGACCGCACAGAAGAAGTTCAAAAGCCTTGAAACCTGCTTCATCCGTGTCTCAAGCACGTGTTTGGTTGGTTCATTTTGTTCGCATCTTCTGTTCTGTACGGTGACGTGGCTTCTTTGAAACACGGCGGCTGATGAAGTCAAAGATGCATCCCACATAGGAACATCACGTACGCAAGACCCATACATTGCCTCGGTGCCCTCGGAAATCAACGCCTCCATCCATCATCAGGCCGCAGTACTTGTCGCGTTCAGAGACAATTTCAACACTCGCTCAAAGGTAGTTTTACGGTGCGCTTATAACGGCCGATACATACGTGGCAATAAACCCCAAGTTACTCACTCTGACCAGTTGGGATGAGCGCATATGCAGCAGCAAAGCAACGCGATTGTGGACGCGTATCTTGCGAGTTGGGGTACGACTACGCCATCAACTCCGTGCCTGCTTCAGTGAATCGGCTAGCGTTAGCCGACAGTAGCCGATAGTTAGGGCGAGTCAGGACCATACCCCAGGCGGCTGGTACGTATATCACTATCGAATACCGCTCAAAGCCCCTTGTTGCACTGCAATCACGGACCGTGTGTGTGGAGATGACCCTGGCATGAGATCCGGCCTCTACCAACGCCCCACTCGAGCCTCGGGTTAGACACAAAGCAACCGGTTGACAAAATTGCCGTCCCTTATATGACCAGATGGTAAGTCTACGCTCTGGAATCCCGCAACTTCTACCCTCGACGTCCAGCGTACAATGGACGAGGCCGGGGCATTACACTCTTCTTCCGTTTCTCATGATATGAAGAAGGACCTCAGCGAGCTCAAGCCTGGTGCGGAAGAATTGTCGAGAACTGAACGTGCTGCACTAGAACGCATCGTCTGGCGAAAGCTCGACACATGGATCCTCCCATTATCCACCGCCTTCTTGTGGCTTTCTTTCTTGGTATGTTTGTGGACTCGGTTTCGTGCTCGACATGCTCAGGTACGGACAATCTGTAGGACCAGACCAACATCGCGAATGCGCGTTTGGCTGGCTTGCAGACATCACTAGCGATGTCTGATTACCAGGTTCGCCGAGCCCTCTTGGTATTTCGACTCTTGGCTTATCGATTTATAGTACACCGTGGCTCTGACCTTAACTTATATGTATGTGCACGAATATTTCTGGTCCTTGGACATCGGCTCATCATGCACCAGTCTCTTTGTTCTCGTCGAGTTTCCATCCGTCTTGCTCTTGAAGGTGAATCACAACATCGTCGATAATGCAATTAGTCATGCCTTTCGACACTACAGTATTTAGGACCTGACGTCATGCTTCCTGCGATGGCTGTACTGTGGGGTGTGGTTTCCGCCACACAAGGTGAGCAGCGATCACTCTCATCTCGATATCGACTATTGGCTCATAGGAATTCGTTAAAGGGCTGGTCAATAACTATTCTGGGTTGCTGGCCTGTCGATTCTTCTTGGGGTTGCTTGAAGGTTTGGATATTCCGGGGCATCGTTCTCTCTATTCATCAGTGTACTAGGTGGTCTCACGCCTGGAATTGTTTTCTACCTCTCTTTTTTCTATCCTCGGGAAAGGTTGCAAATACGGTATGCATCAGGCCAGCGTCGCGATACGTCACCTGACGTGTTTCCTAGGGTTGCGGTTTTGTCACCGTCGTTATCTGGCGCTTTCTCCGGCTTACTGGCTGCTGCAATCAGCCAGATCAATGGAAAGGGCGGTAAGCCCGGGTGGGCCTGGATATTCATTCTGGTATGTCGTGCTACCGACCGCTTCGTGGAATGACGCGCATCGGTCTTGACAGGAAGGCTCATTTACCATTGTCTTTGGGGCGATCTCCTTTTTCTTCCTTCCTCGCTCTCCCGGGGAGGCCCGCTTCTTGACAGAGAAAGAACGGGCGTACGTCGTTTCCACCCTGAAACACGCAGGCTCTGTATCGGAGGACGAAGACAGGGACAACTTCAGCTGGACAGAGGTCCTTAGATCGGCCCAGTCCCCGCACGTGTGGTTCCTTGCCGTCGTCTTCTTCCTCGATGGTAATGTGTCGATGCGATCTTGTGATAGCTTACCCTTACCTTGACTGACAACGGCCCTATCAGGCGCAATACTACTTGGTCTGGCTTAGTAAGCTCGGTTGATCGACGTCTCATCCTAACGCTGATATCCATGACGGTAGCTTCGAGCCGTCGATCGTCGCTGGTCTCGGATACACAGGTAACCAAGCTCAACTTATGAGTGTCCCTCCATTCGCGATCACCTACGTTCGTGCGTATTTCGACCACCAGCTCTTTGATGTTCATTCATCTCACCAAAAAAAAAGTGTCATTGATCTCGTCCATCATATCGGACCGCTACCGGTGTCGCGGATACACCGTGATAGTCTGTTCTCTTCTCGTAGTGATCGGTATCACCATGTATTACGGTACGTCAAAGCCATCTGACAAGGAAAGGATGCGCACCTGACCGATGCCCACGCCCCAGCGAGCACATCGAACCACGTCCGCTACGGATCCCTCTTCTTCTCCATCACGGGGGGATATTGTGCAATGCCAGCATTGATCACGTGGATGGCGAACAACAGCGCGCCGCAAGTCAGACGTGGCACCGCCGTGGCGGTGTCCTTCATCGCGTCCCAAGTGGGCGGTATACTCTCTACCTGGTTCCTTGGCTTTCTGTCTCCCGCGCCCGACTACACGTCGGCGACGATCATGTTTCTCGTCATGTCCATCGGTATGGTGGCCTTTGCGACGGTAAACCTGGTGTACCTCTGGCGAGAAAATTGGTTGAAAGCGGAGAGAAGGGAGAGGATGACGAAGGAGGAAGAGCCGGAGGGTCTTGGAGATCGTAGTGCGTGGTTTATCTATAACTTGTAGATCGTTGGCTTGTGTATAAATCCAGGGCATTGGCACGCATGATAGCATGACATGGGTGGCGAGCGACTCAAACTTTGCATTGAAACCCGTTGCAGCTGGCTATCAAAGTCTGAAACTGCGGATTCCCAGGGTTGCACCGTATTCATGATGGGACGGCTTCTGAACCGTATGTACCGTATCAGCACCAGAGAATGACCCCGGGGGCCAGAACACGAGGAGATTGACGGGTCTTGGTAGGTTACTCAAGGTTTGTTGATCGTTGCCAAACAACCATGATGTGGCTCCCCCAACTTACAGCATCATCCCGCAGTGTGTTCATTTACTGCTATCTTTCCCAAGTTGCTCAATTGCCAAAGGGTGGTACATGCTTGAAACGGTCCACATGTTTTGATCTTAGAGGCACATCACTAGAAACCCTGAGTGGCCAGCGGCCAACTCTGGCCGGGCAGGATTCGTCACGGGTGACACCGCGGGTCGGGCAGCGAACACCTGACCCGTCGGGATGCGCGTATATGCAGCAGGAAAGCAACGCAAATGTGGACACGTATCTTGCGAGTGGGGCGTACGACGACGCCACCAACCTCGCGTGTGGTACGTGCATCACTATCGAATATCATTCCAGGTCCCGTATGCTGCAATGCAAACCCCACAGACCGCAGGCGTGGAACTGACGCCGTGACAGGTGACCCGGTCCTCATCGCCACGCTCGCCTATAGCCGTCGACAAAACCGTCACCCCTTATATGATCAGAGGGTGATCTTGATCTATGTACTGGGATTCGGCGCGAGTGCCCTCGACACCCAGCCAGTGATACGATGGACGAGGCCAGAGCATCGCGCTATTCTTCCGCTTCCCATGATATGAAGGACCACTTCAGGGGGCTCGATCTTCCTGCGGAGGAAGAATTGTCGCAAGCTGAACGCACCGCACTGGAGGGTACTGTCTGGCTAAAGCTCGACACATGGGTCGTCCCGTTATGCACCTGTTTCTTTTTGCTTGCTTTCTTGGTATGTTTGCGCACTCTGATGTCAAGCTCGAGGTGTTAAGTACGGACATGGTGCAGGACAGGACCAACATATCGAACGCGCGTGTAGCTGGCTTGCAGACATCACTAGCGATATCGAATTACCAGGTATGTCATTCTAAACAATCCGAATCTTCGCTTATCGATTTATAGTACACCGTGGCTCTGACCGTAACCTATCTGTATGTGCACGGATATTAACATCTGTGGTCTTCGGATATCAATTCATCGTGCACCAGTCCGTATATTATCGTCGAATTTCCATCCACCTTACTCTTGAAGGTGGGTCATGACATTGTTGATAGTAACGCAGCTCGCCATACCTTTCGACACTACAGTACGTAGGACCCAATCTTATGCTTCCTGCCATGGTTGCACTGTGGGGTGTGGTTTCCGCCACACAAGGTAAGTAGCTATCATTCTCATCTCGATATCGAATATTGGCTCATAGGAATGCGTTAAAGGGCTGGTCAATAACTATTCTGGGTTGCTGGCCTGTCGATTCTTCTTGGGGTTGCTTGAAGGTTTGGATATTCCGGGGCATCGTTCTCTCTATTCATCAGTGTACTAGGTGGTATGTTGCCCGGAATTGTTCTCTATCTCTCCATTTTCTATCCACGGGAGAGGCTGCAAATACGGTACACATCGGACCAGTGTTGTGGTACATTATCTGACGTGCTTCCTAGGGTTGCGATTTTCTTTGGGTCAACATCGTTATCGGGTGCTTTCTCCGGCTTACTGGCTGCTGCTATCGACCTGATGGATGGCAAGGGTGGTAAGCCCGGGTGGGCGTGGATATTCATTCTGGTATGTTGTACCACCGACTGCTTTGTGAAATGACGACGCTCATCAGTCTTGACAGGAAGGCATCTTTACTTTTGCCTTTGGCGTGGTCTCTTTTTTCCTCCTTCCTCGCTCTCCCGAAAAGGCCCGGTTCTTGACAGAGAAAGAACGGGCGTACGTTATTTCCGTCCTGAAACGCGCAGGTTCCGTGTCGGAGGACGAGGAAAAGGATGGCTTCAGCTGGATAGAGGTCGTTAGATCGCTCAAATCCCCGCACGTGTGGTTCCTTGGTGCCCTCATCTTTTGTAATGGTAATGTATTCATACGATCTCGTCACAGCTTACCTTGATTGACAACGGTCATATCAGGTGCAATACTACTCGGTCTGGCTTAGTGAGCTCGGTTGATCGACGTCTCATCCCAGCGCTGATATTCATGACGGTAGCTTCGAGCCGACGATCGTCGCTGGTCTCGGATACGCAGGTAACCAAGCTCAACTTATGAGTGTCCCTCCATATGCGGTCTCCTTTGTCCGTGCGTATTTCGATAACGAATCCCAACGTCCATTTCACAAAAAAAAAAAAAGTGTCGTTGATCTCGGCCATCATATCGGACCGCCGCCAATGTCGTGGATACACTGCCATATTCTTTTCTCTTATGCAGGTGATCGGTTTCACCATGTATTACGGTACGTCGACGGCATCTGTCCAGAAAAGGATGCGTACTTGACCAATATCTGTGCCTCAGTGAGTACGTCAAACCACGTCCGCTACGGTTCCATTTTCTTCTCCATCACTGGGGCATATTGTGCGGCGCCGGCATTGGTTACGTGGATGGCGAACAACAGCGCTCCGCACGTCAGACGTGCAACCGCTGTGGTGGTGTCCTTCATCGCGAGCCAAACGGGCGGTATACTTTCCACCTGGCTGCTTGGATGGCTGTCCCCCGCCCCCAACTATACGTCGGCAACGATTACGTTCATCGCCATGTCCGTCGGGATGGTGGTCTTCTCGATGGCCACCCTGGTATACCTATGGCAAGAAAATCGGTTGAAAGCGGAGAGAAGGGAGAGGATGACGAAGGAGGAAGAGCCAGAGGGTCTTGGAGATCGTAGTGCGTGGTTTATCTATAGTTTGTAGATGTATACATCCAGGGCATGTAGCATGTATGATGTCGTTAGTTATCGATCGATGTTGATGAGGCATGAAACAACTCGCATCAGTACCAGGTGCAAACGTGGAAGTGATACGAGGTCAAGTGTATTATCAGAGGTGTCGGGGGAATCAAGTATGGTCGAACAAAGCGGCCAAAGAATGCGTGAAATAGATCTGCGAATGTAGTCAGGGGTCCCGCGGGACAGGAAATCCGCAAAGTAGCATGATCGATATCAACGCACCGACCCCGACTTTCTCAACTCTTTCCGCTGCATGAGTTGACCCCAGCAGCTTCGACCTCCTCGATTCGTAGCCGCTTGGTAACAAGTCCGGTTCATAAACGGAAAACCTGGGATGCGAGAAGCTTCCGACGCGAGCATCTCGTTCAGATAGAGCCAGAAAGAATGGACAACATGTGCAAAGCGTAGAATTTCCACAATCATGTTGACGAAGAGACAGAAATAAACCATTGAATACTCCAACTAAACGAAGCGATCGAAAACGGATAAAGTTGTTGATTAATTGGGTTCGAGCGCGATGAAACGATTGCGAGATGAAGAGATCAAAACACGGGGGGTGAAAGGAGTGGTCTTAGAATAGTGAGGTCGGCTGCAGAGGCAGAATCGATGGCAGGCTAATTCTCTGGACAAATCACGTGAATAATCGAACAGCATACACGAACGGACGAAAGGACGACAGTGGGACATCTCACCGACTGCAAAACAGTGAAAGGTCCAACGTACCTAAAATCCATCTGACAACGCCCATCGCGCCTACCCCTAGCCTTCCAGCTCGGCCCGAGTCGTTCTCTTCACCAATGCTGTCGCTCATCACTCGATCAGACAGCTGAGTTGGAGTAGACGATGGAGAATCGGAGGGAGGCGGAATGTATCGGCCATTTCTTCTGTTATGCTTGCGATGCTGAGCTCCCTTTCTTCCCCCGCGCGACACCTTTACCCTGTGGCGCACCTTTGTGGCTGAGTCCGAGGACTACTATGATGTATATCCTGATTATCTGCGGCTGGGCTTGGGTCGTAGTGATGATGTCCGCCCATGCCACCATACCGACAGTGGTGACTACGCGAGGAAGGCCTGACGTGCCGAGTTGATGCGAAGGGAGACGTGGAGAGTAGCGAGATGGCGAAGACGCCACGCAGGGTGGGTGGAGAGTACCGGAACAGGATAGAGCTAGAGAGGGAGTTAGTCGTCCGGGACTGGTCCCCGAAACGGAGTGCGATGTAAAGATACACCCAAACCGGGAGCATCTTGACCACCAGGTCTACCGTCTGCCTGGTTCCTCCTCATATCGATCGTACCAGTTACGGTCCCGGCGCGCTGTCTGCTCTTTGGTCGCGCCCTCGACCCACTTTGCAAGCTCCTCTATTGCTTTCCCTCGTGTGATGGCATTTTTCTTCCCCGATACCCTGAGAACAACGACGAGCTCTGGTGACAATGGATGAGCGATATCGAGCGGATGTAGTACTGCTTATCAGAGAATTAACCTGTAATGTTGACAGTGTTGTCCATAGTCGCCGTATTACCACCGAGTCCGTCGCTCGCTGGTTGGGTGCTCGAATTGCGACCGGGGCGTCAGACGTAGCTAGATCGTACTGAGAACAGAATGCCACCTTCTCGTTGACCCCCGTGGGCTTGCTCGTCGGTCGCAATTTTCTTTTTCGGTCCTGGTTTCTTCAGCGTCTAGGCGAGCCTTTGAGCCTTTAAGCCTGCCTCCTGAGCCTTGATTGGGGGTTGTCGTGCATCGTCGAAAGGCTTGCCGTTCGGACGTGCGTTCAGTCGTAGATCAGTGTATCGATGTACACGCCTTGGCTATCTGGTTCCATGGAAGTTACACGTGCCTGTATGCACGCTCAGCAGTCAGCACGGCTGCATTATTGTGTTTGGATTGAACTTGGTCCTTACTTGTTCATGATTATAGCGCTCACTCAAAACGTGCAGCCGCATCATGATATACTAATACCGCCCAGGTTTGAAACACTAGTAATTTGTATCCGTATCTGCGCGCATGCGCCAAGTCCCCGACTCCTGGGAAATTCACTTTTTCCATCACGGTTTCGCCGCTGAAAACGTCTTCAAGTGATCCAGGTGGGTAGGAGGTAGTGAACATCAGTGGGATACGTTACTATTCACACATGCAGGTCTCCGGGTCTGAGAACTATGGAATCAAGATGGTCGCAATCAATGAAGATACACCCTTGCAATTGCCAATGATTAACGCCCAGGTTTGAAACACTAGTAACTTGTATCTATGCCCGACAAGCCGATGCTACACCCCACTCGCCCAGCTGACGAACGACACTGGCAGCTCATGTTAGAGTTTCTAGCTTAGAAGCACCGAGGCCGCTTTAAATGCAAATGACGGTGTGCTTTGCTGCCTTGGGCCGTCTATGCCCCGCAATCTGGCACTCGCCTGACCTCCAGCCAGTGTACAATGGATGAGGCCGGGGCATTGCACTGTTCTTCCGCTTCACAGGACATGAAGGACCTCAACGAGCTCAAGCCCACAGAGGAAGAATTGTCGCATACTGATCGTGCCGCCCTAGAGGGCGTTGTCTGGCGCAAGCTCGACAGATGGACCCTCCCATTATGTACCAGCTTCTACTTACTCTCTCTCTTGGTATGTCTCTGAATTTGGTTTCATGTTCGATATGCTAAGTTGCAAACGATATGTAGGACAGGACCAATATCTCGAATGCACGTGTAGCTGGCTTGCAGACATCACTGGCGATGTCGAACTATCAGGTATGCCAAGCGCTCTAGGTATTTAACTCGGCTTATCGATCTATCATAGTACACCATGGCATTGACCGTAACTTATCTGTATGCGCACGATTATTTATGGTCCTCGGCTGATTATGCGCCAGCCCGCATCTTGTGGTCACCCTTCCATCCAACTTGCTCTTGAAGGTGAATCATAACACTATTGATAACGCGGCTCGTTATACCCTTCGACACTACAGTATGTAGGACCTGACATCATGCTTCCTTCGATGGTCACGCTGTGGGGTGTGGTTTGCGCCTCACAAGGTGAGCAGCTATCACTCATCTCGATTGGATATTGGCTCATACGAATTCAATAAAGGGCTGGTCAACAACTATTCTGGGTTGCTGGCATGTCGATTCTTCCTGGGGTTGCTTGAAGGTTTGGATATCCCAGATATCAGTATCATCCTCTCCATTCACCAGTGGGCAGCTGGTCTCTTTCCTGGAATTATTCTCTATCTCTCTTCTTTCTATCCTCGGAAGAGGTTGCAAATACGGTATGCATCAAGTCTACGTCGTGGTATATTATTTACATTCTTGCCAGGATCGGAGGTTTCTACACGTCCTCATCATTAGCAGGCGCTTTCTCTGGTCTGCTGGCTGCTGCCATCGACCAGATGAATGGGATAGGTGGTAAGCCCGGATGGGCCTGGATATTCATTCTGGTATGTTGTACCACCGACTACTTTGTGAAATGATGCTAATCAGTCTGGACAGGAAGGTATATTTACCTTTGTCTTTGGTGTGATCAGCTTTTTCCTTCTTCCTCGCTCTCCCGAAAAGGTCCGTTTCTTGACAGAGAAAGAACGGGCATACGTCACGTGTGCCCTGAAACATGCACGTTCTGTGTCAGAGGACGATGACAAGGATGGCTTCAGCTGGGCAGAGGTCGTTAGATCACTCAAGTCCCCACATGTGTGGTTCCTTGCTGTCATCTTCCTCTACGTTGGTAATATACCCGCACGATCTCATGGTAGCTTACCTTGATTAATAACGATCCTATCAGGCGCGGTACAGCTTGGTCTATCTTAGTGAGTTCGGTGGATCGATCTCTCTTCTTAACGTTGACATGCATGATGGCAGCTTCGAACCGACGATCGTTGCTGGCCTCGGATACGCAGGTAACCGAGCTCAACTCATGAGTGTACCTCCATATGCAGTCGCCTTTGTCCGTGCGTATCTCGACAATGACCTCTGAC